>OZ023258.1:7467713-7536424 GCA_964007305.1 Netelia melanura
TTTTATTGTCTAGGGAAATTTTGTACTAACAATAAGTTTGAATTTTTTTACCCATAATGATTTTCTGAATTTGTAGAAAAACAACATTCTTTATTTCTTTTTTTAAATTAGATAATATTTATAATTCTTGAAATCGAGTCTTTTTTTATTGTCTAGGGAAATTTTGTACCAAATTCCAATATTTTTTTACCGACAACGATTTTCTGGATATGAAGAAATACAATTTTCTTTATTTCTTTTTTTAAATTAGACAATATTTATAACTCTTGAAATCGAGTCTTTTCTTATTGTCTAGGGAAATTTTGTGCCAAATTCCAAAGTTTTTTTGAGGATAACGATTTTTCTAGATTTGAAAAAAAGCAATGTTCTTTATTTCTTTTTTTTTTTATTACATAATATTTATAATTCGTTAAATCGAGTCTTGTCATAATCCAATGGATTGATTTGCAGCGATTGCGAGGAAAATTATAGAGAATTGATAATTTAAATTGGCGTGAGAAAAAAAAGTTTAATGTACGAGTCACGTAACCATCCGCTTCTGTTACGTAATTACCTACACGTCTAACTGTATCCCTCTTGTCCTACTAAAATTTCCATCTATCATCCCTTTAATACCGTGTACACGTATCGCATTATGACATAATCGAATTGTTTCATGCAGCATAGACCGCGATATAATTTAATTGAGAATTATTATCCGATGCTCCGCGCACTCGGCAAATCTCTCTCTCTCTCTCTCTCTCTCTCTCTCTCTCTCTCGCTACAAATCGAATATAAATATAACGTGTACGAATACGTTATGTACGATTAATAATAATGTATACTCACGACTGTAACCGCATCGTTCAAGAGACTCTCGCCAAATACGACGATGTAGAGAATTTCATTTACGTGAATTTCCTCAAAAACCGCAAGAACCGCGACCGGATCGACGGCGCTGATCAACGCCGAGAAGAGGAACATGTCGAGGAGGGGTGTTGTGAAACCGAAGAGACCGCTTTTACCCAATACCCAGAGAGAAGCACCTGTCGCGTGAAAAGAATTGAATTAGTAATTTACAATATTAATTTGTCTACTCGGTTTTTTTGATAATAATAATGTTAAATTTTAATTAATGAAATATTCAGATTATAGAGAATATGGAGAGTTTAAAATATTGTAATTAATTAATTAAAATATTCGTATAATAAGAATTATTTCGAATAAATAATTTAATCGATTGAATTAAAATAATCGTATAAATAAATATCATTTATAATATTAATGTGAGTAATAGATTTCTATAATAATAATAATGTTAAATTTTAATTAATGAAATATTCAGATTATAGAGAATATGGAGAGTTTAAAATATTGTAATTAATTAATTAAAATATTCGTATAATAAGAATTATTTCGAATAAATAATTTAATCGATTGAATTAAAATAATCGTATAAATAAATATCATTTATAATATTAATGTGAGTAATAGATTTCTATAATAATAATAATGTTAAATTTTAATTAATGAAATATTAAGATTATAGAGAATATGGAGAGTTTAAAATATTGTAATTAATTAATTAAAATATTCGTATAATAAGAATTATTTCGAATAAATAATTCAATCGATTGAATTAAAATATTCGTGTGAATAAATAGCATTTATAATATTAACTTTTTATGATAATAATATTAAATTTTAATTAATGTAATATTAAGATTGTAGAAAATACGAAGAGTTTAAAATATTGTAATTAATTAATTGAAATATTCGTATAAACAATTTAATCGATTAATTAAAATATTTTTCCGATTTTAATTAATAGGTATAAATAATTCTACTATTTAATACAAAATGTGTATTAAGTAATAAAGATTAAATGAAAATTCCAGCGCCATTTGAATTTCTGTTATGAAATTCTCGTCGACGTATTTTCTTTTTCTCTCTACTCGCACGCTTGTTTATATCGAAAGGCTATTTATATACAGCGCATTCTCGCATAAACGCAATAACAAGAAAAAGGTCAGTTGGAGTATGTGCAAATGAGGGTTGAAGTAGTGCGTTACCGTTTTCCTTTTTTATTATTTTTTTTCTTTAATTACACTCCTTTCAATAAAAGTCACGCTCCCCAACACCGAGAGAACTCGAGAGCGTGCAGTTGTTAAATACGGACTCCAAGCGAGAGCCGGAAATTCAAAAAGCTCAATGAGACGAAGTTTATGTATATGCGAAAGAGAGAGAGAGAGAGAGTCGCACAAAATGTTAAGCTGCGGCAGATGTATATAAGCCAACGAGAGCTCTTTCACGCCTGTGTTCGTCATCTATTTTCGTACCATTTTGTCTTCCATCGTTATAGCTCGTACCACGTGGCACGTGTTTGGAAAATAACGATCAGGGGAAAAAGACGAAAATCTCACGACTTTACGCTTTTCTCGTACCGTTCGAAAACTCGAAATACGCTGACAATTTTTAGAAATCCGCGACATGTCGTTCGAAAAATTCGAGAGGAGCGTGCAAGTATTCGGTGAGACTGACCGATTAGATAATCACTGGTAGGCCAAGTCGAGGATTTTTCTACCAGGAGATTTACGATCGATCCGCCATTTTTACTAAAGATTCATTTTCTTGAAACGTCTTCGAGCAAAAATTAATGTTTACGTGCCTTTTTAATATCGATAAGAACATTCTAATGATGCTGGAATGCGATAAATCGATTTAGCAATTATTCGATTAATCGATTCGATTATTGGATTTTTCTTTTCAATCGTGAAATAAAAAAAATTGCGAAGATCAAAGCTGTTTTTTTAATTGTAATTGTGGGAAAGGAACTTTGACAGTTCTTTAAGAATCAGTGTTACATGCGACGAGCGATTTGAAAACGCGATTCGTCATTTCTCCAGCAACGAGCGTTAAAGTTTTGCTGGTATTTACAGAATTATAGCAACAATTTTGGAAAAAATACAATGTTTAGTCACTTTTTGCTATAATTCTCTAAATGTCTTCAAAATTTGAACTCAATCGGTTAGTCAGTTTCGAAGAAAATAGGAATCGCGTTTTCGAATCGCTCGTCGCATGTGAAACTGACTCTTGAGGGTCGTATAAAATATTGGACGATAAAGTATAATGTAGCACTTACGAGCAACTTTTTTTTTCGTTTTTTTATTATACTTAACCTTATCTATCGCTTCGCGAGCTTTTCCAAACATAAATATGCTTGTCTACGTATCGAGTACTCGCCTATGGAAAGTGTGTTAAATATAGTCCCAACGACCGCGAACAGCAGGATTGTACCAAGGTGATCAAAAAATAGTCGATTTGGCATGAAGTAACCGGCGTCGAGTATTATTGGCGGAAGCATGTAGAGGAAGAATGTGTCGGGGGTGAGTGGCGATACGTGTACTTCGCTTGTTTGAAACAGCAGGACACCGACAACAACGCCGACGACAATGAGCAAACAGGATTCCGGAAACATCTTGCTCAATCGCGGTGTCATGTGAAAGCCTAAAAATCAGAATAAAAAATTGGTTGAATATCACAATAATATTATTCGATCCCCTATACAAACACGTAAATATTAATCTAATAAAATAAAACAAAATAAGATGAAATAAAATAAAATAAAATAAAATAAAATAAGATGAAATAAAATAAAATAAAATAAAATAAGATGAAATAAAATAAAATAAAATAAAATAAATTAAAATGAAATGAAATAAAATAAAACACAATAAAATAAAATTAATTGAAACGAAATACAAAAAAAATAAAACAAAATAACATTAAATTAAATGTGATACAAGAAAATAGATAGAATTGAATTAAATTTAATTGCCATTAATTCGATAAGACTCAGCTTACAATACAATTAGAGCTGTGCAACATAATTAGAGTTATCGTATACTCGGGTGTACAAAGTGGAGAAAAGCCAACCCTCTGGTGAGAGGATCGAGATACAGTCGCCTGATAAGCACAAGGCTTTACTTTTGTTTTTCTTTTTTTTTAGAACGTCAATCAATATTTCGAAAAATCAGTATTTTTAGGTCTTTGGGTCAATTTAGGTCGTATAATTTTGTCTGTATCGGATCGCGAAAATCGATAGTACAGGAATAAAATTGAAAAAAAACAATGTTCGATCGTTACTCGTCGAAGCGTGTTTTAGGTGGCGTCGTAACTCAGGATTTCCAAAACCGACCACACGTCTATCCCTTAAGCCTCTTAGTCTTTAGATCTTTCGTTTTAACCCTCGAACTCGGACTCCCCCTTGTACACTTTCCTCCTGACTACCTTTTCCTCTCAACGATTATCTCCCGCCAAATGCAAACACGTATATATACGTCCTTTACAAAAGAACACAGAAAGAATTTTCGCGGTTTAATCGGCGCGAAGTTATCGACGACCGAGGCTTAAGGGTTGTTTTCCGAACGATTAAAACGAGCTTCGAAGACTATTCGAACATTGAATTGGAAAAAATATCATTCTTTTTTCTCTAAACTTTGAATTTTGCATTTTACCCTCCGTCGGTAAGAAAGATTTTCCATTAAAAATCAAATTTTTACTCAAAATATTTGAAATTTCACACCAATTTTCGTCTCTCTTCGCGAAATCTTTTCCATCCAACGTTAATAATAATAACAATAACGATTTAAAAATCAATCCTTCAAAAATATTCAAAGAATTCCAATTATTTTTGTTTTCTCTCAAAGTTGAAAAAATGAAAGTCAACTTACCGATTTTCGAGAGACTGGAGAATAATATCCAAATACCGATGATGAAAGCTGTCTCGACCCGAGCAAATTCGACGATAAAAACTTGATACTCTCGAAGCGGTTTAACTGGCTGTTGCGGATTTTTGTCGTGTTGATCAGCGTTTCCGTTTGCAAGATTTCTCAAGGAGACGTCGTCCGGAAATTGTCGATCAACCGGTCCCATCGGACCGAAACTTTTTCCAGGATAAGGCTCGCGTAGATCTCGCGGTAAATCCTGATCGTCCGAGCTAGGTCCGTGCATGGGGTGTTCGTCGATAGCCGGTGAAACTTGGTCCGAACGAAGCGCATCGTTATAAGAACGTGCCAAACATCGTGGACACAAGGTGCACGCGTATATCGTCAGCAAAATAACAAAAATCATCGTCGACACGCGAATCGCCATGATGAATTTACCTTCACGTTTCTTAAATTCGACCTTTATCAATTAAAAATAATCGAATATTTAAAGAACGATGAAAACTCAATTTTTTTGTATTTCCTCGCTTTTCTCTCGCGGACAGTAACGATGAGTAATTAATCAATTTTCTCGACCCTGGCTGGTTTAATTTCGGCACTTCAGCAACGACAACAAAATTGTTTACTTTTCTTTCAAAATTGCACATTAATTAATTTCACGTCGATAATTCAATTCGTTAATTAGTTTAATTATTAATTTTTCCAATCAGCGAGCGTTCCACCTTGAAATTTGCCTAGAATCTTGTCTCGTTGGGTGAAGGACGCTTCATTTTTATTTCTTGGAACAACAAAAATCAAGAAATAAAGATTGTGATTTAAAAAAAAAAATGGGAATCGAGGAAAGAAAGAAAATGGAAAAAAGCGAAGAGACGACAAAAAATAAAAATGTTTTCACAGGAAGGTTAGAGGCGAGGTAAGACGCCTCGTTTCTCGAGGCCTCCTCGTCCTTGCTTCCTCGCTCTCGTCCTCGCTCGTCCTCGTTCTCGAGGACGTCGTCACCGTGCTTCCGGAATGGAGGACGATACGCGGTGACGAGGATGGCCTTGACGCCGATCTCTCCGATCCTCTTCTCATCGTTTATCGATAACTCGCTGGATTGATTATCGGCGGTCCAGCAGCAGCGCCGCGGCTTTATTTTTATCACGTTACTGACCCTTCTTTTCTACCCTTCTTTTATTTGATTTATTTATTCTTCTATTATCGACCGAAATATTTGATTGAATGAGAAGAAAAAAAAAACGGAAAATAAAAAAAAAATGAAAAAACACACACGACGACAAATGCCTTCGGGTCGCACGAGGCAGGGGCGTTTCAACCCCACCGACGACTACGTCTGCTGTCTATGTCGAGCTGCACCCCGCACGAACGTTCTCGCTCTTTCTCTCTTTCTCTCTCACTCGCTGACTCGCTCACTCTCGTTCGCTCTCTCTCTCTCTCTCACTCGCCGTCTGTTCGTACCCCCGTCGATCGTTATTCACCCTCCCAGACGAACCACACTGATCTTTTAACTAGGGATAGATATTTTTCGTTTTTTGTTGTTGTTTTTTGTCACTAGAACTTTGAATTTTCGATTATTTCTAATTGTTCTTTAATTTATCGTCGCGTTGTTGTTCAGGATTTTTATTTGTTTTTTTATTCGTCGTCGTTCGGGAGTTCGTTCGACGACGAAATTTTTCCTCGACACAATGATTCTACGTTTCGTATGGGTGAAATCGACTCGGGAACTCGATGGCTCGACGCGTTTGCCGACGAGTGTACGCGGCGCCACTGAAAACCTCAACCACCAATACCACCGCCACCATCGACTCCAGCTGCCAGCTGATCGTTGCCAAAACCCGCGCACGCGTCCACGCGACTAAATACGTTTTGCAATATTCGACTTACTATATACCTGTTTCTCGACGATCGTATATTTATGGATGGTACAAATATAAAAATATAACATAAGATATTTAATCGACTTTATTATTATCAACTAATTTAACTGGTCTAATTGTAATTATAATATCATATTTTTAATATGTATCATAATTTATAATATATAATATGATAGTATATTAGAATATTATATTATATTATATTATATTATATTATATTATATTATATTATATTATATTATATTATATTATATTATATTATATTATATTATATTATATTATAGTATATTATATCATATTACATCATATTCCATTATATTATATTATTTTATATCATATTATATTATATTATATTATATTATATTATATTATATCATATTATATCATATTATACCATATTATATTATATCATATTATATCATATTATATTATATTATATCATATTATATCATATTATATTATATTATATTATATTATAGTATAGTATAGTATATTATATTACATTATATTATATTATATTATAGTATAGTATATTATATTACATTATATTATATTATTTTATATCATATTATATTATATTATATATTGTAACATGATGGATGAATTTTGTTTGCATATATTGATATTTTTTGATAAATATATAAATTTTGATTAATGTGAGTGATAATAGTTAGGCCAGAAATTTTTAACAATTATGGAAATGGTTATTTACATTGATATTGAGATTTTTCAGATTTTGATGTTTAGTGAAATTTTGGGAGATTTTTATTTCGAACAAGAAATTGTTATTGTGTGGAGCAGAGGGTTTTAAAGAAATTGCCTATGTGTAGGTGTGTATGTATACGTTGTAGTTCCGGCCTGCGCCACTCCCTACGATTTTTCGTAACGAGGGCGCACGTTACGCGCGCCGCCTAGCGATGGGTGGCATATTCACGAAGCTTCTCGGGCCATTATTCTTTAGGTAGCTGGCTATATGCGACGACCTCAGACTCGTCGAAACGTCGATAACGACCGTTGATGAAGTAGATATAGATAGTAGAGAAATTACCGACCAGGATAAGGGATCGATACGATACGAACATTGATAAGAACGTACTTTTTTTTTAAATTTCTAAATACCAAAATCATTGTCGATCGAAAAAAAAAATTGCAATTTGAAAAAACGTTCCGAGGATATCCATATTTTATGAAAATTGGGGGTAGAATTTCGACCGTGGGATAAACGAGATTAAAAAAACATTTTTGTGTAACGCGAATAAAAATTTGATAATTGATATTGAAAAATCTGAGTGAAATTTGACAATTATTTGTCGAAATATTACGTTATAAACATGAACTGTGTCCACAGGGGTGGAAAACTCATCATCCCCCTTGCCACATTTCAATCTATCTCATTCTCCCGGCACGAAATGAAATTTTCTGCAAATTTTACGAACAAGCGATTAACCAACGAATTTTTTTCATTTCAACCTCAGCGGACGTAGTTACAATTTTTTTTGTCGTATATTCCTCTCACGAGGCTGGTTTTTCGATCGAATAACACAAATCTATAAATATATCTATCCCGGAAAAGTTCCTTTCATAACTACATAAAAAAAAAGGGCAAGAGCAAAAAATAAATCTCGTCAAGAGAAAATAAGGGTTGAGGATGCGTGATTCGCGATAAGGGTTGAAAGGTCGGGGCACACATCGTAAATTTGTCACCGATATAGCTGTAGATCGCGCGACGATTGGATATTCGATCGTTCGAAAGGTTCGTATGAGTAATTGAAAAAAAAAAAAAAAAAAAAGAAAACGAGAAAAAATAAAGAAAAAGAGCAAAAGAAAACGTTATAAAACACACCCGAGTCTCCCTTTGCGATATATATATAGCAACAGGGGATACTTATAATTCATGTGTATACCTCCCGACTATAGACGGTACACAGAGAGAAAGAGAGAAACAGAGAGAGAAAGAGAGAGAGAGAGAGAGAGAGAGATTCGAAGATATATAAGCGAGAAATATATATCTTGCGTCCCGAATCCCGGAATAACTTTTCTCCGGTCTTTTCAGTCTTTCTCCGTCGCACGAGTTACCTTCCATTCCGTTCTTCCCCTTTCGACCTCCCCGCCCCCGCCCCCCCCCCAGCCGCCGCGACGGTTCGGTTTATATAACTCTCCGGTTGACTTCGGCGTTCGTCATCGTCGCGTAACCGGCTAGAGATCTCCATTGGAAAAACTCTCGCTCACTCACCGTTAGGGAAGAATGAAAAATGTATTGTATAATAACGAATACGAGAATAAAAGAAAGGGGCGATAGATAAGCGAGGGGTGGGCTTTTGTGAGCGTGTACTTCAGAGTTCGCTGTCAACGCTATGGAGAAAAAGGATGTGGGTGGGAGGAGAGAGAGAGAGAGAGAGAGAGAGAGAGAGAGAGAGAGAGAGAGAGAGAGAGAGAGAGAGAGAAACGGTTGTATAGAGAAACCGAAAGAGAGCTTTTTCGTGGGCCGCAGGGGGTTTCGAAAAATGTTCCGCGAACATTCGGCGAAAAACAAATCTGTTTACTTCCTCTGGCGGACCACATCGTATGTATATATATATATATACATATATATAGAAGGATGGGACAACCCGATTTCGGAGTGTGACTGGGAGGGTGTTGGAGAGAGAGAGAGAGAGAGAGAGAGAGGAGAGGGATGAGAGATAGAACGAAAGCTTTTTATGTAAAAAAAAAATCCCGAAATAAAATTTCGACGAGTTTCGTCACGAAGTTGTAGCGATACATTTAGTTCCAGTTCGTACGAAATGAAAAAAAAAGAAATCAAAAACAAAAATAACAAGATCGTCGGATAGAGAGGTTTTGATTAAAAAGTATAAATTGGATTTATTTTTAATAATTATACGCTATTTGATTTTATATTAAGTGTTTATTGTCTTTTTTGTTTTATGTTTAAAGACTGCTTCAGACTATACGGCACGGACCGTTACGTAAAGGGAACAGCACGCACCAGCACCGGTACGGTAAAAATTTGTAGAATGGATTTCAATGGGAGTGTATATACTAGGCGGGAAGGAACTGCATGTTCGGACAATTGCAATTTCCATAAATATTCAGATTTTCGATATTTTAACCGAGAAATTCAAACGATACGGATTTATAATCGTGATATTTGTGTTGCGAGAGGAATTTTCGATTCCATAACCTACAATTAAAGCCTTTTTGGACGAAAACAGAATTTGACCCCAGCAGGTACCGATAGTCGACATTCGGATTTTATTTTCGGGAGTTGGGGGGGGGGGGGGGGGTCCAATTTTTTTTTCGTCCGAAAAGACTTTGTTGGGTCATTTTGGAATGGGAAATTTCCACGCGTAACACGAATATGATAAAATAAAGGGGTTCTGGAGTAAAAAAAAATTCGACCCCATCCCCTAGGCCTTTTCTTGTAGGTCCCTTCCTGAGGGTCCTAAAATCGCGATTTTCAAAGTGTCGCCCCGGCCACAAAAATTGAGCTATCGGGATGATCTTTAGCTAGATGTCGAGGGCTCAGTGTGTTCTTTAAAAAGTTACTGGTGCAATTTTCTATGGGACGAACGAGAACGAAGTTACAGCATCAGGAAAAGTCGATTTTTGGAGGTATTGCGATATCCATCGAATTGGGCATTATTCCATTCCGGTGAATTTTAATCCTTTCGCAAGCTCTAACAATAAGAGCCTCCCCATTCGGGCAACGTACAGGAACGACTCCGCGCGGGCGCTCTCCCACCTGTTTTGCTGGTCCATAACAGTTGCCTGCCGGAGTAATCTGGACAAATCCATAAAATTGTCGTGTAAGTGACGGTACGTGACGGTCCCCATGCCCTATAGTCTGAAACTCACCTTTAATTCATTCGATTTTTAAATTCGTTCCACATTTTTCGATGGAATCCATTAATGAAAAAGCGAATCCGACACACAACGGTGTCATTCCAGCAATGACTCGCGGATGGAAATAATCCCAGAAGCCGATATTCAAGACGTCATCAGCAGATACGACGCGCTGCTTTCTCTCATTCTTGCCTTTCATGTTAGTATCTTTTATTATATTTTTTGTTTTTTTTTTCATTGCTTCTTAACTCTTTTTGCGGAATAAAAATTTTGTCCGCGAAGAAGGCGATACGAAAGGGCAAATAGATATCGTGCGGGACTCTCGATTGGCGGGGAGAGACACCGGCTTGGGGATATAATAGATCGAGCGTAAGGGAGGACGAGCGAGAGACTCCAATCAAATTTTCTTCTTCGCGGTCTGGCGTACACAGCCTGGGATACGATGAGCACCAGCTGCAGTCGTCATCTCTCCCGCATCTTTCTCTTTCTCTCTCTCTCTCTCTGACTCTCTCCCCCCCCCCCCCCTTCTCGCTGTCTCTCTTTCGCTGTGAAAATCGATTATCCTTCGTCGATTGGTCGACCCACCCCCTACCCCTTTCTCCTTCTTCTCACACTCTTTTGCACGCTCTCTCTCTCTTTCTCTCTCACTCTCTCTCATTGACTCGCGCTTTATCTTATCTCTATCTTTGTTCATCACGGGTCGTCGAGTTGCCTTCATTCACCGCTATTAAGAAAACTTCGTAACACCACCCCCGATCTCGCTCGTTCGTTTCTCGCGTGAGTTCAATTTTAATTTTCATCCACAGGAAATTGAGGAATCGGAATGAGGATGAAGGGATACAAATTAACGAGGAGGAAGTAAAAAAGAGTAAGAAAAACGTTGAGAAAAAGTAAAAAGACGCGAAGCTTATCTCGGAAAAATACTCGAACGAAGGAATAAACTCCGAGTGGACGGTGAATTTTCTCGCGACGAGTGAAAAGCACGAGAATATTGCGAAAAGAAATCGAACGTTAAATTATCGTCGTAAAGAATAAAAAAAAAAGAAATTAAAAATTTCTAATTGTTGATTAAAATTTACTCGAGTGATTACAATTTTATGGATTTTTATCAATACAGAAAGATACAACGAGAAACAAAAAATCGCAATTTACCATCGTTGATTTTTCAATTTTTCCGAAAAATTTCCCAAAAGAAAACCTCCAATTTTAACATTGTTTTCACGTCTTTCGACAATAACGTCGATTCTCTCAAAACCTTCCCAAAAAAACGAATAAAACCCCTCGCCATTCTTCCCCAAAAACCCAAAAATTTACAAGCCCGAACGTATCAAATTTATTTGCATAAAAGAAAGAAACAATTTTTGTTTTTTGAACTTATTCTGTTTTTATTATCCCAAGAGCAAAAATATGTAGTTCCATCGACGTCGTGCCTCGGGTAAAAAGCGAAAAAAAAAAATAAAGAAAGTAAACTACCATCCCCAAAAAAAAAACCCCTCAAAAAAAGAAGAAGAAGAAGAAGAAAAAGAAAATCATTTTCCTCGGTCTCACCGGACCGCGCACTCGAACCCGTCCCTTATCAATTTCACGCGTGTACGATACTCGAATACATAGCCAGAGAACAAAAAATTTTGTCTTTTTAGGGGTGGAATAAAAAAAAAAAAAATACTTTTATCGTCGAATAAAAAAAACGAAAAAAAAGCGCCAAGCCCTTCATCTCCGACGATGAAACAAAACGTTGCGGATCGCGACGCTTCGTCTATACGCGTTGACATCACCACCCTCTTCCTGCCTGCGAACCCCCGCACCCTCCATCGACCCCTGTACAGGAGGGGTGCATCACCGCAGTAGACAATGCACGATGCACAAGCAATTAATTCATTTCGCGATAGAGAGGACCACCCCGCTTCGCTACCCCGTATACACCGTGGCGGATCCAACGTTTCGTGTTACGGTCGATGACTATAGGATTGAATAGCGAACGAAAAAACAAAACGAAAAAAAAAAAACGAAAAATACAACGCGACGGCAAAAAAATAGGAGAAAAAGATCGAACGACGCAGCCACGCAAAATTACGGGAACTAAAAAAAACGAGAGAATAATGCAACGAAGGGTGGCTGTGGCTGACGTGTGTATGAGGAAAGGTATGTATGGGCATATTTCGCGAAACGCGAGGGCGAGAGTCAAAAGGGTGAGTGGGCTGGGATAAGGGGGATGGGAGAGAAAAGGGGGAGGAGGGAAAAGGGAGGGGAGGGTGATATGCTATCGTACATTCCGTTTGCAACATGTACCGTCGAGTTATCGTACCTCGCATTTTTCCAAAACGAATGAAGAACAAAAAACAAAACAAAAAAACACGAAAACTCGCGTAACTTTACGATTCTGGGTATTTTATTTTTTTATTTTTTTTGTTCGTTCGTCACTCGACGTTTTAAAAAACTTCACTTACGAACTCGGACGAATCGTTTTCAGTGAAGCAAGGGAGTTTCTTTTTCGAAAAAAAAAAAACATGCGCGCGTATCCAACTCGTAAATAGACAAATTCGCGTGGAGGGAGGTTTGATAAAAAAAAAAGACTAGAAAAATAAAATAAAATTGATTCTCGCGTCGCGAGCCTGTTGACATTTCGTAACGTCGAATGATTAAGCTCGTAATGTCGCGCAACCTTTTATCGTTAAACGTCATTGGTTCTCGGGTTATCGATATTTCACTTTTAAAATGGCCGATACAGCGCGAACTTTTGTTATTAATCAGCTGTACTCGGCTTGAACTTTGAACGAAAATAAACTGGATTGAATCGACCTGATAAACTCCATCCCAATTCGCGATAAATGATACGATCGTCGAGTATAAAAATCTTCCCGGAATTATGAATTTTTCGATAAAAAAAACTCTTTCTCGCTATCGCAAACCAAAACAAAACTTTATTCGACGTTTTAAATAAAATTACAAATACAATAATAAACATTGAACATTAACGAAAAAAAATCCAAAAACGACATTTTTATTTTTCGTCTCTCCCGATCGAGGCGAAATTTTTTTCGAAAAATCGAACAATCTCGAGCGTCCCAACATCCCTTAAATTTATCCCTCGCTCCGCTCCCTAAGGAAGAAACGCAAAATAAAAAAAACACCGTATTACGCATAAACGCTTTACACAAAAAAAAAATAACTATGCAAAAAAAAAAAACAAATAATGACAAATCGTTCCACGCGTTTTAATTTTCACCTTTTCGGTTCACCACCGTTGGTCGGTAGTTCGGTCAAAGGAATTTACGAATTTACATGCATATAACCAACGCAATGTCTACGTGTATGAATCTCTGTACATGAATTCATATACATAAAACACGCGTATCCCCCCGCCCCCCTCTCCCACCCTTTCTCTCTCTCGCTCTATATATATATACATATCTGTAGTTTGTGTTGTCAGGGGAGGTTGAGGGGTGTTCGAACCGAGGAAGGAGGGGGAATCGGGATGCCGTTCTCTGGATATGCACGCAGCATCAACCACCGAGACACACACAGAGAGGGAGAGAGAGAGAGAGAGAGAGAGAGAGAGAGAGAGAGAGAGAGAGAGAGTGCCAGGTTCGGTGGGGTTATCTCTCGCTTCTCCGGGCTCCGAGGGTACGAACGCTATGGTGGATGGTGGGGATCGCGAAGGATAGTTTTGACGTTATTTTGATATCGAGGCATTACGTATCGGGGCCGGGTTTGCCAGGGGGGGTGCAAAGAGGAGCAAGCGGGGGACGATGAAGTTGCGGCGCAAGCGCGCCC
Organism: Netelia melanura; assembly: GCA_964007305.1. Taxonomy (NCBI): domain Eukaryota; kingdom Metazoa; phylum Arthropoda; class Insecta; order Hymenoptera; family Ichneumonidae; genus Netelia; species Netelia melanura. Next base: position 7,481,914 of record OZ023258.1, read on the forward strand.
AGAGAGTCGACGCGCTCTAGAGGGAGGAAGCGCCGCGCGCCTCGTCGTTCTCGCACGCTCTACAAAACTACCCCTACGGGTTCAACCTACCCTCTCTCTACACCCCCTATCTACCATATCTCTCTCTCTCTCTATCTCTCTCTCTCTCTCTCTCTCTATCTTTCTCTCTCTCCCTCTCTCTCTCTCTTTCTCTCTCTCTCTCTATATATATATAATGTACATATATATATACAAGCTCGTGAAGAAATTGATTCTGCGCGAAGCGGCCTCGAGGAATCATCGAACGAGCTCGACGGGGGTAACGGAGCCGAGCTATCGCGAGCGAGCCCACACACGGAGCAAAAGTCTCGGTGCGGGCATTACGTAAGGGATGTTGCCACTCGCAGGACCGTGACACGAAGCTTTTACACCTCGCGCTCCCTTATACTCTCGCCCGCATCTATATATACACGCGCGACACGTATACGCATTCGGTGAAGAAAAAAAAAACAAAAAAAATAAAAAAGACGTCTCCCCGTTTATTCGCGAATACATCCCCCCTCCCCCCTCTCTCTATCTCTCTCTCGTCAAAATCGCGAGGGCTCGACCCAAAACAAACAATCGAGAGAGAAGAAAATAAATAAACAAACGAATTATCAGCGTTATGTAAAGAAAGAACGTAAGAAATAATGATAAATAATTTTCAAGTAAATTGTAACGAAATAATAAAGTAATAATTGTAAACGAAAAACAAAAGAGCATAAAACTATCACGATTCGTACACAACGGTCATGCGAGACGCAATTGGAATCGTCACGTTGTCGTACGTCGATCGTCCACGCCGGTACTCGACCCAACAAGCCACACAGTGACATCGTGATAAAAACATTGATAACGAAGAATTCGCGAATTAAACCGAGATTATATATATATATATATATATATATCGGCGAGGGGTGGGGTGGCTGAAGGGGCTGAAGAGGAGCGACAGAGGACAACGCTGCCGGGAGAGAGAAACGACGGAGGAGACAGAGTCGAAACTGATGTTAATCGTGTGACACCACCGATGGAACTCCGCATCGTTCTGCTCGCACATATCGTGGGTCAGTCATCGAAACAAAATAATTGTTATCTCGTTTGTGTCCCTTCCTTGTTTTTTTTAATTATTGCTCAATCCGAAAATCGACCATCCCTTTTTCCTATCGCGTTTTTTTTCCGTGGGAAAGATTCGTTCTCATTTGTGTGTGTGTGTGTGTTTTTTGTTCGTCGTCGTTCGCGTGCGAACGAACGAAAGTTCCGCGCGAGAATCGTCGAGACGAGATTTTTTTTGTTATTTTATTTATCCCGGACAACCCCTTCGGGCTTGTCGAGGGTGATAACGCGTGTTGTCAACGACGAGACGAGGGAATCTTGTTATCGATATCGCTCACTCGTTTTGGTTCGCGGTCTTTTTCGACTCGAAAAATGCTGCTTAATGCATTTCACTCCTGTTTTTGTTTTATTTTTGTAAAAGATTTTTTTTGTCCAGTTTCGGGGGATGAAATAAAGTTTGTTGCAATTGTTTCCATTATCGAAGAATGAAATTTGATCAATTTTTTGGATTTTATTTAGCGATGTAAGAAGAAAATTGATTAAAATTGGGGTTGATCTTTGGTGGTTTTTTATTTGCTATTTTCATCTTCATCACGTCTTTTTGTTCAAATGCGTTTTTTTTCTTTGAACAGATTCGTGTGTGAATATGTGGGAGTGTGTGCGAAATGCTCATTTGATATTCGCGAGGCAGTCTCAGATTCTGGCTTATCGCGGAAGCCGCGTGCGCGACCCCCGTGTCTCGGCAATCGCTCTGTCCTTCTCTCTCTCTCTCTCTCTCTCTCTCTCTCTCTCTCTCTCTCTCTCTTTATCCACGGTCGACGTTCAGGAATTCTTCGCGAGACCCTCGCACAACGCAATAATAAATTATATTGCTCGTAGACGTAAGAAAACGCGAGCCGAGAGCACGGTCTTAATTGAGGGGTTGAGATTTGTTATTCGTGACCGAGCGAGTTCAACCCCCTTACATCCCTAGCTTCGACTCTATTGCAGTCGGGAGGTGAAAGGGAGAGAGAGAGAGAGAGAGAGAGAGAGAGATAGATAGATAGAGAGATAGGAACCGCAGCCAGGAACCAGCCAGCCAGACAGGTACGTTGATCTCGCTCGGTGCGTGTCATCGACTCGTCCAGTATGTCCTCTCGCTTCCATATAAACGACGATTTTGTCGTGCGATAAAAACCCTCATAAGCGACGGCTCTTTATTCCCCTGTTGATTCTTTTACTCGCGTGACACGACGCTGGGATGAAAAAAAAAGAAGAAAACGTGTTATCGCCCATCGATGAATCTCGCTTTATTCGAATCGGGAGATTGTTAATTCGTAATGAGAATCGACGATTTTTACGATCTTTGACGATTAACCGATTTATCGAATTTTGTGGCGATACTAACGTTTAGCATTATTCTGGGAATTTATTGTTTCGACGAATGAAACCCGATTACTAATTTATTGTTTTAATGGATTTGTAAATAGGAAAAATACCCTTAAAATCTTGAAAATAGTTGAAAGTTTAGATTTTTATATTTTTATATTTTTATTCGCGAATATTTATTTATTGTGTATAAATCTAAACGAATTTTCATATACAAAAAACAACGCAAAAATATTTCTAAAATTAGAAATTTATTCCACGTTTAATTTTGGTTAATTAATTTTATTAGCATACAAATTTTAGATTTTTATATTTATTCGTAAATAATTATTTATCGTGGATAAATATAAACGGATTTTTATATACAAAAAATAACCTTGAAGTCTTGAAAAAATTAGAAATTTGTCCAACGAATAATTTTTGTAGCACAAAAATTGTATTTCGATTAATAGAAATAAATTTGTACTAGATTTTTCTATTTATTCATAACTATTTATTTATAATATATAATTTTCAAACGTATTTTCAAATACCAAAAACATCCTAAAAATATTTCTAAAATTAGAAATTTATGCCACGTTTAATTTTGGTTAATTAATTTTGTTAGCATACAAATTTTAGATTTTTATATTTATTCGTAAATAGTTATTTATCGTGGATAAATATAAATGGATTTTTATATACAAAAAATAATCTTGAAGTCTTGAAAAAATTAGAAATTTGTCCAACGAATAATTTTTGTAGCACAAAAATTGTATTTGGATTAATAGAAATAAATTTGTACTAGATTTTTAGATTTATTCATAACTATTTATTGTATTTTCAAATACCAAAAACATCCAAGAAATATTTCTAAAATTAGAAATTTATGCCACGTTTAATTTTGGTTAATTAATTTTGTTTTAGCACACAAATTTTATTTGCATTAATACAAATAAATTTGTACAGGCTTTTATTAAAGATATAATTTTCCTGAAACGAAAAACAAAAAATACAAAAATATTGTGGAAGGTCGATCGCATTAAGTAACAAACGCCCAGTTGAAATATCGATCGAGCTTCTTAAATATTTACGACGAAATTCAAATTCCCACAATCGCAAGATCGATATACCGTACGTAGATACGTCTTCGGGAAAAGTTGTAAAGCCATCACGAAACAAAAGCGTCGAGAGTGACGTTTTTACATCAGATAAAACCACGAATGTTTTTTTTCCACTCGTGACATTTTCGTTTTTACGAACGATTTCAATGAAGTAACGAACTAATAAAGTTATAAAATCTTACGAACGATTCTCCCTCACTTACGAGATCACTTCGGATGATGAATCACCGCTCCTTGAAATCGGACAGCTCCTAATTGCAATTACCAAAATTCTCACTTCCTAGTTAACTAAAAAAATTAAAAAATCACATTTATCGAAAAAAGAATTAAAAAATTGTCACATTTCAGCCCCCCAAAATTCCACAATCATTTACCAACTCGATATCTAATCCCCCGACCCCAAAATCACAGTTCCTCTTCTTTTAATTCATCGAAACAAAGCTCCCCGTACATGAGGAAGCAAAATTACACTTTTCATTAATCGCCTTACTCTCGTCCCTCAAGTCGCGAAGTTTTTGACGAGTTAAAAATTGTCCCATAACTCTTTTGACTTGTCGCTTCTCCTATCGCTATATACACGCACACATACGCACACACACACACACACACACACACTTAGTACCTATAGTCGATAAACTTTTCGTCGTAAATTCGTCTCTCTCATCGTTAGCAAAGTTTCCGAGAAACGTTTTACGATATCGGATTGAGAATTTCTTTTTTTTCTTCTTCTTCTTCTTCTTCTTCTCCCTTCCTCCTCTCTCTCTCTCTCTCTCTCTCACGGTTTCTAGCTACGAAAAGCCTGGCTACCCGGTGTCAAGTCCCGACCAACCCTCGACTTTGCCGAAGTGGCCAACTTTTTTATATCCCTTCTCTAGAGCAATCGTATATTATATATAAAAGTCCATATATATATATATATATATATATATATATATATATATATATATATATATATACACATACATACATATACAATCTTATATAGACCTCTAAAAAAGTTGGTCGCGAACCGAGTGGCAAAAGTACATTGTCGCACACGGTGCGTGTAAACCTTTCGGCCCTGTCACAATTTCCTTCGTACTCGTGTACATATAAAAAAAAAAGAACATATCATACGAAATGCGATATCTAAAAATCTCACCGAAAATCCTTGTTGTATAACCGCGAGACGAGATGGGGAGGGAGGGGGGGAGGGGCGGGGGAGGTGGAAAGGATCAAGTGCCCTCGGTGTGGTAAAACCCATCGAAAATGGATATATATTTATGTGTATATATGTATATGGATATGTGTCGACGTAAATAGAGGCATGTACGATGTTTTTTTTTTTGGCATATACAACGTAACACGCTCGTGCCTTCTAAAACTCCTATCGACAACGGGTCCCACACTTTTCCGTGATTTTATCCCCGTAGCAGTTTCCATCAGAGACGAGAGGGAAATGGAGAGCTTTGGGTCTCTCTTTCTCTCTTGGTTGTTCCACATCTTTCACCTTTCCTCTCGGAGACTCTCTCTGTCTCTCTCTCTTTCGTAGTCTCTCTGACATGCCTCGTTTTTTTTTGCCTCCCCTCCCTTAGCCACGTAACGAAATAACCAACGAGATTTAATCTTCTCGCTGTGTATCGCTCTCCAGCACCACAAATTTACATGCTACACCTTTTCACTTCTTCTCTCTTTCTCTCGCGCTTCGTGTACATAATAATCCCTTCGTCGAAGCAAAATCAGGGTGAAATATTGGTAAAGCGAGATTGGGAGAAGGAGGAGGAGGAGGAGGAAGGGGCGGATTCTCGATGGGAGAAAGAAGGGTGGCAAATGGAATGATAAATTTCCCTTATTTTCTCGGTGTATGGGAGGGCGGTTAAAAAACGAACTTTGCTCACTCGTCGCCGGAGGGATTAATGGGGAATAATTTGTACGGTGAACGAGGGTAATTAAAGACACGAAGATTGTTATACGCCCGATAGTGATTACGGTACGGTTAATAATCGTTTTTTTTTGTTCTTTCTTATTCGTTGGTTTCTTCTTGATTTTTCCTCTCTTTTACTTTTCTTTTTTTTTTTATTCGTTTTTCTTATCAATTATCGGCGCGAGCCTCTTCTCGCCAGCGTTCGAAGTTTTATCAACGTATTTCATATTAATGGAGCAATTAGCGGAACGATTATTCGATAATTTAATTTGGTGTCCTTTCGAGGAAAAGTTCGAGCATCCGGAAATAGTATCTTGTCACCGACTTGTACGAAACGACGGAGATGAATGGTCGGCCGGTATGCTGCTCTAGCGATTATCGAGGTTAAGCTGCATTTCGTGCTGCCAATACTCGGAACGTTGACTGCTCTCCTACCGTGCCGCCCACTCTCGCCAAATCGCTCGGCGATAATTCTTTCAGAATCCGATGTCTCCCCGTTGGGACATCAATCCCTCGAAAAGAGACCGACCGTGTCGATTGAGCTTTTCTGTAGTTTCGACATACGATATATCGACTCGGCCGAAAAGTCATTACCCTCCTAATATCGAACTGCCGGAAAAAACAGCCACGATGACAGTTTGGCCAAAAAGTAATTGCGTTTCTTATACATCGATACGTATGTCTAACCATTGGAAAAAAACGCAGTGACTTTTTGGCCAAAACGTCATCGCGTTTTCGATGAAACAAAACACGATGACATTTTGGTCAAAAAGTAATTGCGTTTTTTACACATTAATACGTATGTCTAACCATCGGAAAAAACGCAATGACTTTTTGGCCAAAACGTCAATCCGTTTTTGATCTTCATTCATAAAAAAAAAAACACAATAACGTTTCGAGCAATCCAAGAGATACTCGAATATAAGTCAGCCGATGTGTACTCGCGACAAGACGTTGATGTCGTAATAACGTGGAAAATGAAGCGGAAGAAAACTGCCGGAAAAAACAGCCACGATGACAGTTTGGCCAAAAAGTAATTGCGTTTGTTATACATTGATACGTATGTCCAACTATTGGAAAAAAACGCAGTGACTTTTTGGCCAAAACGTCATCGCGTTTTCGATGAAGCAAAACACGATGACATTTTGGCCAAAAAGTAATTGCGTTTTTTACACATTAATACATATGTCTAACCATCGGAAAAAAACGCAATGACTTTTTGGCCAAAACGTCAATCCGTTTTTGATCTTCATTCATCAAAAAAAAAAAAAAAATACAATAACGTTTCGAGCGATCCAAGAGATACTCGAATATAAGTCAGCCGATGTTTACTCGCGACAAGACGTTGATGTCGTAATAACGTGGAAAATGAAGCGGAAGAAAACTGCCGGAAAAAAACAGCCACGATGACAGTTTGGCCAAAAAGTAATTGCGTTTCTTATACATTGATACGTATGTCCAACTATTGGAAAAAAACGCAGTGACTTTTTGGCCAAAACGTCATCGCGTTTTCGATGAAACAAAACACGATGACATTTTGGCCAAAAAGTAATTGCGTTTTTTACACATTAATACGTATGTCTAACCATCGGAAAAAAACGCAATGACTTTTTGGCCAAAACGTCAATCCGTTTTTGATCTTTATTCATCAAAAAAAAAAAAATACAATAACGTTTCGAGCAATCCAAGAGATACTCGAATATAAGTCAGCCGATGTTTACTCGCGACAAGACGTTGATGTCGTAATAACGTGGAAAATGAAGCGGAAGAAAACTGCCGGAAAAAAACAGCCACGATGACAGTTTGGCCAAAAAGTAATTGCGTTTCTTATACATTGATACGTATGTCCAACTATTGGAAAAAAACGCAGTGACTTTTTGGCCAAAACGTCATCGCGCTTTCGATGAAACAAAACACGATGACATTTTGGCCAAAAAGTAATTGCGTTTTTTACACATTAATACGTATGTCTAACTATCGGAAAAAACGCAATGACTTTTTGGCCAAAACGTCAATCCGTTTTTGATCTTTATTCATCAAAAAAAAAAAAAATACAATAACGTTTCGAGCAATCCAGGAGATACTCGAATATAAGTCAGCCGATGTTTACTCACGACAAGACGTTGATGTCGTAATAACGTGGGAAATGAAGCGGAAGAAAACAGGGTCGATTCGCAAAGATCCGAGAAGTCGTACATTGGAAATAACACCGATAATGTCTTATCGGCACGAGAGAGCTATCGTCACACATCATTAAACTCGTCTCGTGCATACGAATAACGTTGGAGACGATAAACGAAAACGAAAAAAAAAAAAGAAAAGTTTGTCATTCACAGAAATGTGGAAATCGTCGATTTTGCGACAGTAACGCGTTACCCAACGCGTCCCCGCGTAATATCCCTGCTGTCTATGTATTTTATACAGATCGATGTATTATTGGTTATCGGACCAGTAATAATTGAAGCGCTTATTACTCACAGGCTCGACAGATGAACGCTTGAATAATTTCGCTTACGCAAATTATTGTCGTCTCCTCTACAACATCCCCGCGTACGCAACCTCGGCTTGTGCTCTCCCTTTCTCACTGGATTAAATCATAACTCTCTATACTCGTAACCATGAATTATATATTTCCTTATACATGCGCTTTTAACAACAGAAAGTGGCAAATCGTCCACTTAATTTACGTTTCAAATCTTACTTACATTTTTACAAATATCATCAAAATAATTTATCAAAACCTGTTTTCTCTACAATTGTACGAAAACGGAAATGAAATGTACGAATTATAAATTAAAATATATTTTTATATGTTAATCGTGTAGATTTCATCAATTTTCGATAACTACCCCGTCTTATTTTCTGTTATTTCAAACTTACCCGATCTGTCCTTAAAATCAACACACACACACGCACACACACGTACAAACATCGAACAATTATCAAAGTCGATTAAATTTGTGATTTCGTTTCATCGATCCGCCTGTTCGTCTCTCTAGCCTCTCAACGCTACCCCGTCGACGCGACACTCGTACATACAAAAGCTCGCTAGTGCTACGATACGAAAAATCCGTGATTGGGTACTCGAGACCGTCGAGGATTATATTCGCGAATCCAACTCTCTGCCTCTCCAATGTTTTTGCATGCTCTCGGTGTTGCCCAGCCGTTGTTACTTTTGTCACCCCTCACCCCCTGTCGCGGATTCGAGCCGCGAGAGGGTAGTCCCAGGCGCCGTTGCCACCGTCAATACGCAATCCTTTTTCCACTCTGGGTTTCTCGCTCTCTCTCTCTCTTTCTCTATCCCTCTCTCTCTCTAGCGCGTATCTCTTTCTATCTTTTTTCATTGTTTTTTTGTTAAATTTTGTATAAAGAAGAGAAAAATGTTTTGTTTCGAAGATGTTTTTACCCTGTTGTTCATCTCCAGCACCCCCGGAGGGAGGGGGGGGGGGGGGGGGGGGGGGGTGAAAAATTTGAAATCTCCGACATATTTCTGACTTCACGGTCAATCAGGGTCGTTGTTGTTGTTGTTATTATTATTTTGTGTTTTGTTTTATTTTCCTCATTTTTCACGAAAACACGTAACGGCTCGAGCAACGTCGATCTGTTTATCGAATATTTTTTACCTTACTTGCGTGTTTCACGATCGCAGCTTTGATAACCGCGAGAAAAAAAAATTGAAATTTTGCGTTTATTCGTCCGATACTTTCGCGAAACGATTTTTCTCGCTCGTGTCTCGGTAAACTCGAGGTCGTTCGAAAGCCGAGAAAGTTCTCGCAGTTATTGGCTTTTTGTTTCTCGGAGAACGTCGAGTATCGTTATAAAAGAAAAAAGTTACAATCTTTCGAGAAACTTCGAAAAATCGAGATAATAAAATGAAAAAAGAACAACAAATTACAAATTTTAAAAAAACACACTTTACAATCTTCCAAAATTCATAGTTTGATCTTTGTTAAATCCAGATCTTGTCACATTTATCGAAAAAAAAGAAAAAACCTGCAACGTTTTCGATAACCAAAAAAACGAGATTTTTTTTCTCGGTAACAACGATGCTCGATAATTTCACTCGTGACGAGCATGTTTCCAATTTGCACATACCAATATAAATATACGGCTTATAAATTTCATCGAGGAGGAAAAATACAATTTTTCAAAAAATTTCGAAAAATTCAGTTAATAAATTGAAATATATTTCAAATAAAAGAAAATCAAACCTTACGAGTGATTGTAAAAATTCCTCGTTTTGTCTCTTCGTTAATTCGTTAAATTCAGATCTTTTCAGATAGAAAAAAAACACAACAACATTTTCGATAACCAAAAAAAACGAGATTTTCTTTTTTTTTCGATAACAACGATGCTCGATAATTTCGCAAGTGACGAGCATGTTTCCAATTTACACATACCAATATATGACATACCACATACATACCACATACGACTTGTATTTATAAATATAAATTCCATCGAGGAAGAAAGTTACAACTTTCCAAAAAATTCAACTAATAAATTGAAAAAAAAATTGCATATAAAAGAAAATCAAACCTTACGAGTGATTGTAAAAATTCGTCGTTTTGTCTCTTCGTTAATTCGTTACATCCAGATCTTTTCAGATAAAAAAAAACACACAGCAACATTTTCGATAATCAAAAAAAAAGCGAGATTTTTTTTCCTCGATAACAACGATGCTCGATAATTTCGCACGTGACGAGCATGTTTCCAATTTGCACATACCAATATAAATATACGCCTTACAAATTCCATCGAGGAGGAAAGTTACAACTTTTCAAAAAATTTCGGAAAATTCAACTAATAAATTGAAAAAAAAATTGCAAATAAAAGAAAATCAAACCTTACGAGTGATTGTAAAAATTCGTCGTTTTGTCTCTTCGTTAATTCGTTGAATGCAGATCTTTTCAGATAAAAAAAAACACACACACACAGCAACATTTTCGATAACCAAAAAAAAAGCGAGATTTTTTTTCCTCGATAACAACGATGCTCGATAATTTCGCACGTGACGAGCATGTTTCCAATTTGCACATACCAATATAAATATACGCCTTGTATATATAAATGTAAATTCCATCGGGGAAGAAACCGCGTGCGTATTAATTCCGCGCGATTTGGTTCAGCAACGAGGGTTGAATGGACAACTTTGTCTCCCTCGCTCCCTCTGTGCGTGTCTGTCCACATGTACACTATAACACATACACATATATACATATATTTTTTTCCTCCTCGTCATCCAGCTCGCGCGAGTCTCGCCCACCCGTCGAGTAAGCGCGTGCGATAAAAGTAACTCGACGCGCGGGCCCCGGTTGAATAAAAATGTTATCAATTATCCAGTGGCTCGGCCTCGACGTAGCGAGAGGGCGAGAGAACGCCATACGCGAGCGAGGGTTTGCTACGTCGGACACAAAAAAAAAAGAATAAAAACTTTGATACACAAAAACGACGAGCAAGAAAGAAAAAAAGAAACAAAAAAAAAACAACAACAACAATAAAGCAAAACAAAAAAAACCCGGAAAAAGAGAAAAACCAAATGAGAAAGAGACTGAAAAACTCGTTTAATTCGCAAATCGATTTTCTCATTACTCATTGCGCCATACGGAAGTGAAGCGGAAGTTTGCCGTGTGGGTTTTTATGCATAACGTCGGCCAGAACAAAAGTTACTCGGTGAAAAAACAAGTCTGCGTGCGTGCGTCTATGTCTGTGTGTGTGTGTGTATGTGTTTGAGAGAAAGGGAGAGAAAAGAAGAGAAAAAGAGAGAGAGAGAGAGAGCAATTCGCGTGTACATTCCATTCACTCTAATTAAATCATATTCGTGAGAATAGTGAACGAGATTGAGCAAAATGCGAAGAGCAGATTCACCTTTGTCTATATATATATATATACTTTCACCTAAGACATAATATATATATATATATTATGTCTTAGGTGAAAGCGTGTAATTATATGAAATATTGAAAAGAAACGAGGGACAGACTGACGAAGGAGCAGGCGAGAGGGAGAGAAAGAGAGAGAGAGAGGGATGGGCTCTGGAGAGAAAACCTAGAAAGCTCTGAATAATATGTACAGTAAGAGGTATGATATATGTATATGATATTCTCCTGCCGGTATCCTTGGGCGTAGCCATGGCGAGACTATACGCTCTCGCTAGAGAGGTTTCATAAAAAGCACGAGACGACGTTAAAGAAACGAGAGGAGGAAGAGAGGAAGAGAAAAGTGCGAGAGAAAGAGAGAGAGAGAGAGGGAGGGAGGGAGAGCTGGGATGTTGAATTCTTCGGAGCTCGCGCGAGAAGTAATAAGGCTGCTAACGTATATATCTATATATGCGTAAAAATAGCTGAAGAAGTATATAGGCGTATATATAGTTATTTAACAATACATATATATATACGTATTTGTATTATGTATAAAAATGCGTGAGTGTGAACTCGCACTAGAATGAAAAGACGATACACGCCTCGAATCTTTGCTGTCTCGGAGGACTTTATCACGCGAATTCCACGCTCGCGATATTTCACGAGCTTAACGATTCGAACAAAACTCTCGCAAGCTCGACATTTCTGCGAGCTCATCCACAGATATAGCCATTGATATAGACGGAGATATGGAGAGAGATAGAGAGAAACTGAATTATACATATCCACTGTGTACAGCTTAATACAACGAAAAATATATATATATATTTATGTATATATAAATGTATATATATATGTATATATGGGTGTGTGTGTGTGTGTGTGTGTGTGTGTGTGCGTGCGTGTGTGTGTGTGTATTTGTGTATGTACAACGTTATACACACCGGAACGAAGAACGAAAACGTCGTCTTTCAATTCAACTAGCATGTGTCTGACGTAACGTGTTTCGTATGCTCAGTGACATATATACATGTTTTATGTGTATCCTGTTTAAGGATGGATGATATAGATTGTATGTATATATATGTATATATAGGTTTTCAACGAAAAGTTAGATCGAAGGATAATAGCTGAATAAGCAGGGTTCGTATTAAACTTGAGAAGTTTCATGGTCGTGAGTGATAAATACGTTCTTATTAAAGGTAGTTGGAAATCGAGAATTTTTTCAAAAGAGTGAATTCAATTAATTCGAGCAAATAGGTATTTTAAAAAAATGCAAATTGCAGGCTTTATGAGAAAAAAAAAGTTACTATCGCAGGAAACATTTGGCAAAAATGTTTTTAATATTTAATTTTTTTTTAATTAATGGCGTTTTGCAATTTGTAATTAAGTTTTAGCCTTGTGTTCCTGTGTGAAAGTTGGTTTGATTGAAATAATTGAGTGAAATAAAGGTAATATTGCAGGAAACGCGTGGCAGAAATATTTTCAATGTTTAATTTGTTTAATTAACGTCGTTTTAAAATTTGTAATTAAGCTTTAGTTTTGTATTTTTCTTTTTTTTTTTTTTTGGAGAGAGAGTTGGTTTGGTTTTGATTTGCGTTATGGGAAAGATTGGATTTTCTTTTTTTGTCGAATATCGAGGAAAAAGTTATTGCGATTTTTCTGTCGATCGGCGAGGTCAACGTCGAATATACCGAAAGTAATAACCGGAGTGTTTCGTTTTATCCACGTTGATGTTGTTGCAACGTCCCGGGGTTATCGTGACTCGATAAACGCCACACGTCCGACTCGCAGAAACGGGAAATAGTCGACGAATTGTAAAATTTCATGGTTGTTCGCAATTTTGCGAACGTGGAATTTTCGAACTTTCGATCAGAGCTCGAGCTCGGGATTCGTCATCAGGGCGAGAAATTTCCGATCGGTTCGCGCGGTGAAGAGGGAAAAAAAAGCTAAACAGAAATTCTAGTTTCGAGAACCAATAAAAAGGTAAACACGTATCGTGCGAGTTTACTCGATCAACAATACTCGCGAGTATTCTCTCCTCTGGTCGATTTTACCTTATCGACCAAATAGAAAGAACAGCCCTTATTTTATCGATATTTTCCTTATTTCTTATTCAATTTACAAAAATTTCCATAATTCAACTTTCGACATTGAACAAAATAAAATCCAGTTGATCAAAATTTGAAAAACATCTCAAAAACGTACTTTGTTTCAATAACAAACGTCCGTTTACGTTAATAAAAAATAGAAAATAACCCTTATTTTATCGATATTTTCATTATTTCTAATTGAATTTACCAAAATTTCCAAAATTCAACTTCCAGCGTTGACCAAAAAAAGAATCCACTTGACCAAAATTTGAAAAATTCCTGCCCAAATATCTCAAAAACGTGATTTGTTTCAATAATAAACGTCCGTTTACCTTAATAAAAAATAGAAAATAACCCTTATTTTATCGATATTTTCATTATTTCTAATTGAATTTACCAAAATTCCCAAAATTCAACTTCCAGTATTGACCAAAAGAAAAGAATCCACTTGACCAAAATTTGAAAAATTCCTGCCCGTATATCTCAAAAACTTGATTTGATTTAATAATAAACGTCCGTTTAGGTTAATAAAAAATAGACAACAACTCTTTTTTCAATATTTTCTTTATTTCTAATTCAATTTATCAAATTTCCCAAAATTCAACTTCCATCATTCGACAAAAAAAAATTTTAATTAATCAAAATATGAAAAATTCCTCCCCAAATATTTCAAAAACGTGATTTGTTTCAATAACAAACGACCTTAATAAAAAAATAAACAACAATCATACGCGTGAAATAATTTTCTTCCTTTTTTTTTTAAACAGAAAAAGTATGAAAAACTGAAACGTGTGTATGTTCACTTAACGATTATTTGATTTAAGGTATTTGCTCGGGGTTGCGGGAGGTGCGCATGCAAGTACCTACGGCGGTCGAGAAAGGCAACTCGGCGATACTAAATTGCTGGTATGACTTGGAGGGAGCGACACTTTACGCCGTCAAGTGGTACAAGGAGAGAAGTGAATTTTATCGTTACACACCAAACGAAAATCCATCGGTGAAAACTTTTCACATTGGAAATCTTCGTGTGAACGTACGTAACCAATTATTAATCTTATATATTTCCAGCTCGGTCGAATACAACGAAATCGTCGATACAAAATGGCTACGAGTCGTAAATAAATAATTTATTTTAACGTCCGACCATTCGTACGTTTATACCACTGAATTTCAAGAATTTACGTTACGTACAGCTCGTGCTCGATACAAATGTCGATAAATAGATGTGGCACGTTACCTAAATAAATTCGCAGCTCGGTAACGATCGTACAACGTACAAATTTAGACTTCTAGAATCCAACGTGGTTTTGACGAACGAAATACCTTTAATTGAAAAGCCCAATTTTGTTCAATTTCAGGATTTGACTGTCGACGGATTTTATCATGAAATCAACAGATTTCTACAATTTTGTAGCAAAGTAGTTTTTTTTTTCATATTGTATACACGTTGTTTCGAACTACGATACAAAGAAAAAAGGGAAAAAAGACAAAATGAGATGTTAATATCGACGAGTTTTAGCTCGCTTTGATTTAATCGAGGAAAATTTGTTTTTCGCTATTTTGTATTTTTTCTTCTCGCAGAATGTTCAGAGCAACGCGACTCAGGTAACTCTCACGGATTTGGATCTAAACTCGACGGGTGAATACAGTTGCGAAGTATCGGCCGACGCACCCTCCTTCCACACGGCCATCGTATATGCAACCATGAACGTGGTTGGTGAGTAAAAAAAAAAAAGGAAAAATAAAACAAAAAAATAGAAAAATACGAGAAATAGTGACAAAAATTTTGTTCGGACTTGAAAAGCGCTCTCCGTTTGTTCGTTTTCATATTCCTGTATATGAAACACGTAATAATAAAATATATAATACGTGAAAAATGAACAAAAAAAAAGAAATAACACGACGTTGAAAAGTTCGAGGGGAAAATGAAAAAAAAAGAACTAATTTAGATCTCCGGACGAGATATTTCACGAGCTCGTATGTCGTATTTACCTCGCGCAAAAATTTTACCAAGTCTCGTAAGCAAGAATACGAGGAGCGCGTATAAAGTAACGTATATCCTCGCGGTACGCGTTTCGCAACGAGAAAATGAAAAAACAGGAAAGAAAAAAGAAAAATTTTTTTTTTTACTTTCTTTTGATCTCCCGCGCGAGTAAAATAGGATACGCGTGTACAAGGAGACAAATATTATTAGCTCGCGAGAGACGTGAGAGTTTATTGGAATTTGGAAATAAAATATTCTCGTGTGGGATTTTTGACAAATTAATTTCTCATGAAACTTTGAGAAAGGTGATATTATTCGGGCGAGAAATGTGGAAAGTATGAATTTTTAGTTCCTAATGGCAAATGAGAATTAATAATTTGATTGATGCATTCGTTCGTGTAAATATTTGATTTTGATAGAAATAATTTTTTATGAGTCTATTTCCGTTAAATGCAAAACGCGAATATTTGCAAGTTATCGAATGAAAATGATAATTTAATAAAAATATTTTTATTCGTTTGATAGAATATTTTTAATTAACAAAATCAATTTTTCATACGTAATTATTCGTTATCCAGATAACGCGATTATTGCTGACATGTCGCATAAAAATAAAATTGATAATTTAATAAGGATGCATTAAAAAAATTTAATATTAATAAAATCATCTGTTCACTGGAATAATTGAGTATCAGGAACGTTTTCATTTTGTGGAATAAAAAATAAAAACGTCATTTTTATAAAAATGTATTTATTCTTTCGAGTAAATATTTACTATTAACAAAATCATTTTCACAGTCCACAATTTTTCACTAAATAAACATCACGGACGTTGCCAATTTGTCGAATAAAAAAAACAGTAATAGAATAAAAATACATTTATTTCTTCAAATAAATATTGAATAGCAATTAGCCTTTTAATTAATACATAATTTTCCATTAATTAAACACCACAAACATCGCTAATCTGTCGAATAAAAAAAAACAATAATGAAATAAAAATACATTTATTTCTTCAAATAAATATTTAATAGCAATAAAATCCCTTTAATTAATACATAATTTTCCATTAATTAAACACCACAAACATCGCTAATCTGTCGAATAAAAAAAAACAATAATGAAATAAAAATACATTTATTCCTTCAAATAAATATTTAATAGCAATAAAATCCTTTTAATTAGTACATAATTTTCCATTAATTAAACGCCACAAACATCGCCAATTTGTCGAATAAAAAAAAACAATAATGAAATAAAAATACATTTATTCCTTCAAATAAATATTTAATAGCAATAAAATCCTTTTAATTAATACATAATTTTCCATTAATTAAACACCACAAAACATCGCCAATTTGTCGAATAAAAAAAAACAATAATGAAATAAAAATACATTTCTTCCTTCAGATAAATATTCAATAGCGATAAAATCATGTTTTCAGTGCAATACGTCGTGTTGAAATTTCCCTTGATATCTATGCATATATATATATATATATATATATATATATATCTGTGCGTATAAGTAAACGTGTAACTTAAGTCGCGGGTAAATGTGACGTTTTCGAGATTACCTCGCCGAGATAAGCACGAAAATTTTGAGAAAGAAAAGGGGGAGGTTCGAGGTCATATCGCGAGGGTGCGAGATGTTCGAGGGTTGAAACATCCGCCTGAGAAAAGAGCCCCGGGAGAATGGCAGAAGGGGATGGGGGTCGGTTCGAAGAAAGATGAAAATGTTCTCTTGCGCGGTGAAATTTGTGGGGAAAGTCGAGCGTGGCGTCTATAATTGATCTATAAATGGTGTGCGTTCGCTCTTTCATTTAACGATCTCACCATCCGGTTTCCGATCTCTACAAATACGTATAAAAATTTCTCCCTCGATGTGATTTCTCGTTTTTTTTTTCTTCTTCTTGTTTTCTTTTCTCTCTCTCTCTCTCTCTCTCTCTCTCTAGCTCGCTCTTCACCACCACTATTTTTCTTTTCATCCAGAATTACCAGCGCAGAGGCCAACGATACACGGATTGCAGAGAAAATACGCCGTGGGCGAAAGCCTGAAGCTCAACTGCACATCGGGCAGAAGCAAACCAGCGGCCAATCTCACTTGGTTCGTCAATGATCGTCAGGTGAGATTAAATTCTCCTCTCTCTCTCTCTCCATCTTCTTTTTTTTACGTTTCGAGCTAAATATTCCCTCTTCTCCTACTTATTATTTTTATTTTCATCGCGTTCCTACGTAAAAGATACAAAAAATGAAGAAAAGATCATCGTGTTTAATCGTCGAGATTTTGTCGCGTTCGCTCTTTCTCTCTCTCTCTCTCTCTCTCTCTCTCGTTAATCTCAATTTATTATCAACGATAATGAAAACGAAATTCACAAAAAAACGATGGAACGAGCGTGACATCGTTCATTCGGCAATTTCAAATTTGATCCCCGCGATAGTATTATTTTTATTGATTAAATTTGGGAGAAAGTCCTCGTTGCCCTCTGTCCTCGTTTTTTAACGTTAAACATTCGATTCGATTGGATAACGATACGAACGCGAATCAATTTTTACGTCGCTCGCGACGTTTCGAATTCATTATTATTTCGATAAATGCGGGTCAAACTCGCACAATTCCATCGGACAAAACGGTAAATATGCAACATGATGGTACGTGCCATCGAATACGCGATCGGTACGTGACGATTATTAACATCGTAATTCTATTACGTTCGAACGGACAAATCTTGCTCGCGTTTGCGCGCTCGTGTCGTTCGAGAAATTAGCGCACGGGAACGATCGATTAAAAATAATATTCTCCCCCAAAAAATCGAAAGTTCTAATATAAAACGCAAAGTTCCGATTAAACGAAAAGCGCGCGAGCAATTTTTTTTTCTCAATTTTTCAAATTTACAAAATTTTGTTTATTTCTCTTGGACAAATATTTTAAACAAAATTACGATCGATCTTTCATTATAAATTCTTACATCTCGAACATTCTTCGATCTTTTATCGTTATTTTTTTATACAAATCGTTTAATAATTTTAAATTCCTTTTTTGAATTTTATATTAAATTTGTTCTTTATCGTCTGTTCGTTGGTGTGTTTTTTACGTCTTTTTGAGCCGAGAAATTAGCGCACGGCAACGATCGATTAAAAATAATATTCTCTCCCAAAAAATCGAAAGTTCTAATATAAAACGCAAAATTTCGATTAAACAAAAAGCGCGCGAGCAATTTTTTTTTCTCAATTTTTCAAATTTACAAAATTTTGTTTATTTCTCTTGGACAAATATTTTAAACAAAATTACGATCGATCTTTCATTGTTTTTTCTTACATCTCGAACATTCTTCGATCTTTTATCGTTATTTTTTTATACAAATCCTTTATTAATAATTTTGAATTCCTTTTTTGAATTTTACATTAAATTTGTTCTTTATCGTCGGTTTGTTGGTGTGTTTTTTTACGTCTTTTTGAGCCGAGAAATTAGCGCACGGGAACGATCGATTAAAAATAATATTCTCCCCCAAAAAATCGAAAATTCTAATATAAAACGCAAAGTTTCGATTAAACAAAAAGCGCGCGAGCAATTTTTTTTCTCAATTTTTCAAATTTACAAATTTTTCTTTATTTCTCTTGGACAAATATTTTAAACAAAATTACGATCGATCTATCATTGTTTTTTCTTACATCTCGAACATTCTTCGATCTTTTATCGTTATTTTTTTATACAAATCCTTTATTAATAATTTTGAATTCCTTTTTTGAATTTTACATTAAATTTGTTCTTTATCGTCGGTTTGTTGGTGTGTTTTTTTACGTCTTTTTGAGCCGAGAAATTAGCGCACGGGAACGATCGATTAAAAATAATATTCTCCCCCAAAAAATCGAAAGTTCTAATATAAAACGCAAAGTTTCGATTAAACGAAAAGCGCGCGAGCAATTTTTTTTCTCAATTTTTCAAATTTACAAATTTTTGTTTATTTCTCTTGGACAAATATTTTAAACAAAATTACGATCGATCTTTCATTGTTTTTTCTTACATCTCGAACATTCTTCGATCTTTTATCGTTATTTTTTATACAAATCCTTTATTAATAATGTTGCATTCCTTTTTTGAATTTTACATTAAATTTGTTCTTTATCGTCGGTTTGTTGGTGGGTTTTTTACGTCTTTTCGAGCCGAGAAAAAAGCGCACGGGAACGATCGATTAAAAATAATATTCTCCCCCAAAAAACTGAAAGGTTCAAATATAAAACGCAAAGTTTCGATTAAACGAAAAGCGCGCGAGCAATTTTTTTTTCTCAATTTTTCAAATTTACAAATTTTTGTTTATTTCTCTTGGACAAATATTTTAAACAAAATTACGATCCATCTCTTATTATAATTTCTTACATCTCGAACATTATTCGATCTTTTATCGTTATTTTTTTATACAAATCCTTTATTAATAATATTGAATTCCTTTTTTGAATTTTACACTAAATTTTTTCTTTATCGTCGGTTTGTTGGTGTGTTTTTTTACGTCTTTTTCAGCCAGTACAGTCTTACGTGCGCACATACAGCCCGTTGGACACGAACGAATCCGAGTGGCAAATATCTCACATAGGTTTACAATTTCTCGTTACCGACGACCATTTTACGTCGGGCAAGCTCAAGATACGTTGCAGCGCATCTATTTACGACATTTATTGGCAAAGCACGGAGGTAAGCGCGGAGGAGGATCGACCTAGGGTCATTCAGCTTGAACCGGCGGCCACTATCGTCGGTATGAATTATCCACAACCACCGCCTAATCTACAGACGGGTCAACGGAAACCCGATGGACATCTGGATGTGAAAGGTGATTATATATACACGAATATATATATGTACATATTCCTCGATTCTCCATCGACAATAATATTGGAAGGACGAGGCGATTGTGACAATTCGATCGTATCGTGCGACGTGTCTTCGTTGACAACCAACGTTTGATGAATATTCGACGAGGTAGTTCGTCGGTTATCGGTAAATTCGACAATTTTACGATTCTCATACGTCTCGTTTAAAATTCTGAAATTCATTTCCATCGAAACGATTTTTATTTTTGGCTGTAATAAAAAAAAAATAATAATTTTCGATAAAAATTCTTACTTTGCGTTAATAATCGTCGAGGGTAGATAAAGGATGATATTTCTTTTCACCCCCTCGATCGCAAAATTTCAATCGTAATATCGCGATTTTATAACTTCAATTTTGAATAAATTATCGAATGAGATTCGATCTTAAAAATTGATTTTTTCTCGTTGTTCAATTATTAATCGTTGGTTGACAGAGACAATTTTAAATAAAGATAAAAAATTGTAATCTCTATCCTTGGCAAAATAAGGGATGAAATTTTGTTAAAAATTCTCTCGTCAAAATTTGTCGTTAAATCACGAAAGATTACAATTTAAATGTTAAATTGATGCAAATTAACGGGAAAATCTTAATCCTTTCCACAATCGCCGCGTCTATCCTCGAAACAATAACACGATATATCGTACACACACAAACCCTCCGACTTGGTATAATCCTATTGTCCTCGAGCCTCGTACAACGCTTACCATACCCAAAATCTCGAAATACTGAACCTAACAATGAACCATAATTGGTCTTTCCAGACATTGGATCCTCGTCGTGGGGAGTGCGGGCCTCGCCGCGTTTAGTTCTGGAATTTCTCTTGTTGCTACGACTGGCCGTTAATTAAATCCTCGACAAGCCCTTCCCTACCTCCCTTCCCATCCCTCTTATCCAATACCCTACGTTCCCTTTCCCTATCCTCCCCCTCCTCCCTAACGGGCCTTCCCTTATTCATCGAATCCAAAAGACCAGAGAGAGGATAACAAATATGAAGAAATTAAACGAAACCGAAAAACAACCAAAAAAAGCAACACATCTAAACAAAAAAATCGTTCTCTGTATTATAAAAAAAATGCGTGCTTTGGAGCTCTTTATATAAATCGACGTGCTTATAAGAAAATCGCGATGTGAATATTTCTTCAATTTACAACCCCCAGCCTCCCTTCCCTCGTGAACATTCATATAACTATACGAACATATCTCTCTCTCTCTCTCTCTCTCTCTGTCCATCGTTCACGCTGTTCTCAACAAGAATCGAGCCATTCCCAAAATCCGCCGTATCGACCTTATGATTTATCGTTTTATCGTAAAACTCTCGAATAATTCGCGAGAGTTCGCCCCCTCTTCGCCCCATGTGCTGAAAACAATTAACAAAAAAAAACCAACAAAACAAAACCAAACTAAACAAAGCAAAAAAACAAAACGAAGATGGATCGACAAAATATGAAAAAGAAGGGGAAAAAAAAACATTCGTACAGCAGCGTCGTGCGGAGAAAAAAAACGAAACAACGAAAAACAAAAAGAGCAGATAAAGCCTAGAGATGCACAGACGGGGGGCCGAGGGGGAGGGGGGTGGCTCGAGAGGAAAACAAAAAAAACGATCAAATAAAATAAAATCCACTCGAGTGTGAGCGGTCGAGGTATTCGTTTAAAAAATTCATCCAGCCCCCCTCCCCTTCCCCCCAGTCCCCCGCCACCCCCTTTCCGATGCGCGTGCAATCGACGTCTCGCCGTGACCTCGCGGCGATTCGAAACCCCCTTCAACCCCTCTGATAAACCACCTTCCCCCACCTCACCGCGCTACGTACAATTACCTATCCTTCTCCTCCTCCCATGCAACCCCACAATCCCCCCCACCCCACCTGCCTCATGCACTTCTCCGTACACATCGTCAAGCCTTTCGCGTGTCGCGTACAACGTTAAACCGCGAGGTGCGCGGTCGCGTAACCAACAGGCATGCGGGCTTTAAATATTTCCGAAACAATAAAACGGTGGAGTGGACGTTCCGCTATATGCATCAAACCCCCCCCACTCCCACGTCACTTACCACCCACAGACCCCTATCTACCTCACCTCACATCCCTCCGGCTATCGCTCTCTTTCGTGGAAAATTGGAACGTACCCATTGACGGAATAATTACCCCGTTGGAAAATTCGTCACCTCGACAGAGAGAGAGAGAGAGAGACAGACAGACAGACAGAGAGACTGTGACACGTCGGGACAACGAGAGGAGCGGTCGATGGTACAGCGACGGGACGATAGGGGATGATAGTGCGGGTTAGAAGGGAGAGGGATAGGACTTTACGCACCGACGGTCATTGCGTTGGACGTGCGCCCCATTCTCTCTACCAAACAACCCCCCCTGTTTCCCACCCCCTACTGACACAACCTCTACTCTTCTCGTCCATCCGCCTAGGCCCATCCTGTGCGCGGTTTCCGCGACCGTTCGCCGGAGAACGTGGTAAAATCGATATTTCAATTTGTACCGGTCCTGGAAGAGCGTGTGCGCTCTCGTGGCAGGGTTGCTGAGTCTCCTCTCTCTCACTCTGTATCTCTCGCGGATACGCGCGCGCACATGCACACGCACATATATACACAGTCTCCGTGCGTTAGATATGAGAGTGTGTGCATCACCCCTATCCTACCCCATGCTCCTCCACTCCTGACCGCCAACCCCACCACCTCTCGCGGCTCACGACCCCATCGTAATGTCGAGCGAACCGACTGATCTCGGTGAATCTTGTTATACGTATTTATATATATACATATATAAATATATATATATATATATGTATGTATGTATGTATGTATAATCTCTCATAAATACAGGCATCGTGCATGGATCGGATTTTTCGATGAATTTTAACGCGAGATATTTCGCATGAAGAAGAGCGCGGTCCATCACATACGGGACAGAGAAAGAGAGAGAGAGAGAGAGAGAGAGCGAGAGCTTAGAGGGGTGGTGGAAAAAAGGGAGTTGACTGTATTATTATACTTTGCGATATGTCGAAATAAGGGTGGTTTGGGGGAGGGAGTTGGTGAACAAAAAAAAGGGGGTGTTTGGTGAATCGACAGCCGGGGGCGTATAGAATTGGACGCGAACGAGAACGAGAGACGCGGTGTTGCTCTCTCGATGCGGTTCGGGGGTGGTTAATGCGCCCTGTGTGTATAACATTGAAAGGGATGAATCTGCCAGAATAGCCGGGACAGAAGCTGGATGATGGCTAATCGATGACGACGCTACCCCCCCCCCCTCCCCCCTCGCGCTCTCTCTCTCGCATCTCTATCTCTCATACACAATCAAACCGTTGCTTCGTCTCCATCTCAGTTACGAACTGCGTACATAGACGTATGGATGTAATTTTGCTCGATAGGGTTGTATATATGTTAGTGCATGCCTCGCCACGAAGACTGGATCGAATGCTTAATGCAGATTGAGTACAGAGAACATCCCGTATGGATCGTCTTCGGGGATTTCAACCAGCTGATATAACCACGTAGGAGGAATATTGGGATCGGAGGATTTGCGAGGATGCCACGTTCGATAGGGGAAGCACGTCGGTTCGAGACGCGCTGTCGATATCATCGATCGAACGAGGGAAAAAAAAGATGTTGGCTAGGGGATGAAAATATAGAATTGAGATTCGCTGGAAGCTTTTTTCGCGAGAGAGGGATGAAAAGAATGTTTTCTATCTTTAAGGATTAATGGACGCCTCGTTATAAATGTCATTTTTACAACCCCTAATTTGACCACGAGGTTGATGAGGGTGAACCTAGTGATTGGCTCGATGAAGAATGATTTATTCTAGAAAAAAACGTTCGTTTAGGGATGAAAATAGACAAAGTAGTTGAAATCTTCGTTTATTTTGTGGTAAAGGTTGAGAGGGATGATTTGTTGCTTAAGGGTTGATTCGACGCCGAGAAATAATTGCGAGTTTTATGAATTTGAATTCTGAGAATTATGGTTATAAACGGGAGTGAAAAATATTTGGGTTGGTGGAGAATTGTTTGTTATAGAAAAAAACAGTTGACTTGGGGATGAAAAGAAAAAAAAACAAATTCATTTTTTTATCTAAGGGTTGACTCGCTGAAATAATTGCAATTTTTACTATTTTAATTTCGTTGATGAGCGTTTCATAAATAAGGGTAAACACGTAGCTTGATATCTTTGGAGAATATTTCTTGAGGATCGTATTTAGGATTTATCTCTCGTTTTCACATAGGGACGATTGTACGAAAAGCTCTTGGCATAACAGTTCGGTTATTGCTCGATTCCTACGAACGATGACGCATTTTCACTGTAAGTAATATAAAGTGTTATAAGGGTGGTTCGTGCTATAACCGTTCGTCTCTCCGATCGAGTCAAGAATCGAGACAGCGTGGAAAAAGTCACTGTACTTTCTACGGTTGCCTCCAGACACAGTGGGACGTCGTAACGACAGCGATGCACGGGGAGATGACAATAATAAAGGGGCGAAAGGAAAGTGGAGGAAGGGTGTTCTCTGGCTGCTTGTTAAATGGGGAGAGAGCGAAGAGTACTGGTCGACGGGATAAAAATGGATGGTTGGGGTAAATCGGGTCGATCGACAAAGGGGTGGAAAATATCGAACGTAAAATCTAACGCGAATATCAATTCTCGACTTTCGATCGTTGTAATCTTTGTTATTCGAGGAAAGAACGATTCTTTTTATTACGAGAAATGAAATAATTTATTTTAGAAATTGGATTAATATCGAGGATAAGGAAAAAAAGATAGAATTTTTAGATTTTGGATAAATTGGAAAATTTATTTTTAAACTTGGCTTAGAATTTAGCTATTTTGTTAAATCGTTGGGCGATAATAATTGTTTGATATAGAGGAAAATTATTTGCTGGAAGGAAAGTAACGAATAAATTGAGCTGGATGGAACGAGTGAAAGAAAATTTGAAAAATCGAAGTTTTTAGACTAATTTATTTCTTAGCTTGTTATTGCAACTTAGCAATTTTATCAGGTAACGGATCTGGTTACGATTTTCTAATTCCTAGAAGAATCATTTATTTAAAAAAATAACGAAGAAATTTTAGAAATCGGCAAACAATATTAAAAAATCTAGAAACCCAAAATTTCTAAATTTCCTTCCTTCCCTTAACAATTTTATCAAAAAAGACAATTCCTACAATTTTAAAGACAAAACAACCCTAAAACTCATGAAAACAAAGATTTATTTGCTTCTCGTCCCATTTTGCCTCGCTCTATTGTCCGTCGAATCAAAATTTTCAAAAACCTAAAATTTTCAAATTTCCTTTCAACATAAAAGCTAAATTTCTCACCTTGCCTCCCAACTTAACAATTTCCTCAAAAAAGACAATTCCTACAATTCTAAAGACAAAACAACCCTAAAACTCATGAAAACAAAAATTTATTTTCTTCTCGTCCCATTTTGCCTCGCCCTATCGCCCATCGAACCAAAATCTTCATAAATCAAAAATTTCCAAATTTCCTTTCAACATAAAAGCTAAATTTCTCACCTTACCTCCCAACTTAACAATTTCCTCAAAAAGACAGTTCCTACAATTTTAAAGACAAAACAACCCTCAAACTCATGAAAACAAAGATTTATTCCCTTCTCGCCCCATTTTGTCTCGCTCTATCACCCATCGAACCAATATCTTCAAAAACCAAAAATTTCCAAATTTCCTTTCAACATAAAAGCTAAATTTCTCACCTTGCTTCCCAACTAAACAATTTCCCAAAAAACACAATTCCTACAATTTTAAAGACAAAACAACCCTCGGACTCATGAAAACAAAAATTTATTCGCTTCTCGTCCCATTTCGCCTCGCTCTATCACCCGTCGGAACCGCTTGCAGTGCCCCAGTATAACGGATGCTGGGAGAAACGAGCGAAAGCATCGGACCTCGTCGGCGACTGCAGAACGACTCGGTTCGGTCCACGAGTCGAGTCATTGTTCGGTCGTTGGCATTTCGTCTGGTTGCGTCCCAAGAAACGACGCGCGGTTGTTGGCGACGCACCCAGTGAATCATTTCTATCATCCCCCTTTTTCTCATCCCCCTACTCCCCAACGCACACAAACTACACATTCTTCTTATTCCGTTTTTCCATGCATTCCTGGAATTGCCAGATGAGATAAAGCGCGAATACAGATTCGACGAGAGAGGCTTGAGAAAAATGTCTGGCGCATGGAAAATTGCTTCGCGCACATTTGTACGATAAACGTTGAAAATATGGGATTTCGTTTCCACCCTCTCGTACGTAGAGAAAAACGTTTTACCCAATAATATCTTACACGTGAACAGACATAAAAATATTCGATACGCTGCGTGTGCATTATCGAAGACGATTCTTCTTTCTCTCGTCGCGACGCGAATACGAGTGATCGCGTTATCAGCGATGCATTTTTTATTATTCTCGAGAATATAAAAAATTTGTCGAAGAGACGTTTCCTCTCTGTACGAATAAAATTGACGAGGTAGTTTAAGGTTTAAAGTTTTTTTTTCCGATTGTTTACTTTTTTTGTTTTCTTTCCGTTCGAATCGAATATTACTTCGAGAGATAGTTTTTTATTCTTTTTTCTCTCTCTCTCTGTCGCTCGCCTCGTTCGCTGATAACAAAGCGCGCCACTTTGGGAAATTGAAATTTCGTCAATTTTCTATAAATTTGTCCCCGATTATCGATAAAACGTTGAATTATTCGAAAGTAGCGTTGGATTTGAAATAATCAAGGCGAGTAGTGTCGATCGTTCGTTTTCATTGGAATTGCATATTTTTCTTTTTTCCTTTTTCTTTGTTTCTTTTGTTAATCATAGAATCTGTTGAAAAATTGACGAGACGAATTTACATCACTTCTTTACTTAATTTGCTGACTTATTGTTATTAAATGTATTAAAATTTTGTGAATTCAACATTTTTTCTTTGATTAATTGAATTGAATTATTTTTGGTATTTTTATTTTCTAATAATCGATTTTTTTCTTTCTACTTTTCGACTTTATTCCGATTTTTCAATTTTTTCGCATTTCGTAACGAACTAATCGTCTCGTCAAGAAAACCGCATTTTAGAAAAAGTTAAATTAAAATTTTTTTAATTCAACATTTTTCTTTAATTAATTGAAATCGAATTTTTTTTTGTATTTCAATTTTCTAGCAATTGATTTTATTTCCTCCTACTTTTCCACTTTATTCCCATTTTTTGGAATTTCGTAACGAATTAATCTTCTCATCGAGAAAAATGTAATTTCGAAAAAGTTAAATTCGAACAGAACTTTACGATAAAAATACGAAAACGCAATTTTCTACGTTGCATGGCTCCCGTATGCGAGCCACGTTGACGCGCATTTACTTTCGATTCACTGTTATTACACGACCGCAGAGGGGGTAGTAATAAACGTATAACCAAAAGGGTGGACGAGGGGTTTCGTGCGATCCTTCGGTCGAGCGAAAAGTCGCCCACCAGGGTCGCTGGTAAACACGTCGGACAGTTCGATAGTCCATTAGACTCCTCTGGTTATTTTTCTTCTAAAAAAATGAAAAGACCAAAAAAAAAAAGAAAAAACTAAAAAAAACCCTCCCCTATCTTATTTCTCATCCGTTACCTCAAAAATTCGTCTCGAGCATCCAATAAAGCTCGCTTAATCGCGTCGTCATCCAACATTTTATTTTACCTCGACGAGAAAAAGAACTTTTATTAACAGTAAGAAAGAAAAAAGGATATTTTTGTTTCGCGATAAAAACAGTTTTATAGACTTTCGTGTAAGAAGAAGTGGGGAGGGAGGGGAAGTAGTCGCGATGAATAAATTGATTACGCGATAAAATTTGCAAGGACGAATGAATGAAATGTCCTGTTCGAGAAAGAACGTCGTCGAGGAGTGAATCATCATTCTGCGGTTGCCTTTCTCTCTCTCTCTCTCTCGCTCTCTCTCTATCTATCTCACTCCCTCTATCAGAGAAGATTCGAGATGAAAACGACGAGGGTTTCACTGCGTTCGAGATAAACCGACGATTCTACCGTGGCGACACACTTAAGTTAATGCGTAGCAATAGAGTAAAGTCTGGTGCCAGTGTTGGCTGCTGCTACTGCTGCAAGGAAGTACCTCGCAATCCCACTTTACACCCTCGCCAGAAACGCGTTTATATACATCGAGAGCCACACACACATATGCACACAGACATTTATATAGATATAAATCGTGAAGAACTCAACGACATTGTACATTATCGGGATCGCTAGCCGAGTGCGACGTTAAAAATCGAGCAAAAGCCACGTTCTCGACGCGTTTCACCCCCCCCCCCCCCCTACGTAGATCCCCCAACGGGCTTATTCAAATTATCAGGAGATGAAGAAAAAAAACAAAAAAAAAAAATCGCCGTCTATAAATTTATCACTGGTGACGTTTTTCTCGAATTCTCCACCCCTCGATACGAAAAGTAAAATAATTCATCGTCGGTAAAACTTTTTACACGGTTACCCAGGGGTAGAAGCGAGGGAGCAGGGGTAGAATTACAAAAACAAAACAAATCTCCTCGAGGTCGACGGAACGAAAATAAATTTGATCTCGTTCGAAGATACATTGGAAACTGGGGGAATTAAATCGAACGACATTTGTCGAAAATCGTATAAAATAATAAAATTTATAAAACTCGCTACTTCGCGATTATTGGTTCGATTTGTGATAAAAAATTGCATCGTCGCGGTACGAAGATTTATTTGGGCAATCGATAATTAATTATTTTAAATAACGTAATTAATCATTCGTATTTACATAATCGTCATTATCGATTGACACGATTAATCAGAAAATTGTGTTTATCAGAAAAGATTTGAATAAAATTGCGTTGTGTGTTTTTCTTTCTCATTCTCCTTTTTGTTTAATCATGGACGAAAATCAATTAACGTGGACTCTCGATAATATTGCGACAAAGTTAATTATCGTTATTTTTGAGGTTAATATATTCCCGCGTTGCCCGGACTCCATTAGCCAGTTCGAAAAGCTCTCTCGACTCGTCGGACGATCGAGATAACAATGTGGGGTTACGTATAGGTATGTATCACCAACCCTCTGGACCCGTTGACGTTGGACGAAGGTAAAGTTGTCCCCGGGGTGGCTTTCATGCGAGAGAGAGAGAGAGAGAGAGAGAGAGAGAGAGAGAGAGAGAGAGGCAGACAGACAGAGAGAGAGGAGAAACACGAATTGTCCTCGGGTCAACCATCGGCTATAGTCACCCCTGTATGACTTTAGTACTTCCTTCCTCTGTGCAGTGTTCGCCATCTCTGACTCTGAGATATAAGTAGATGAACTATATATATAGATGAGAGAGAGAGAGAGAGAGAGAGAGAGAGAGGGGGGGAGAGTTATATATATATAGATCGGTGGCCAAAAGTCAAAAGGGCAGCTCGGCCATAATTTTCCATCGAAAACTACGTCACATACGCCCTTTCAATCTTCGTCTGTCGATACACAAGCGTGAATCATCCCTTGGTCTATAGTAGGGGTTGGAAGGTGGGAGGGGTGGTCGAGGCCCAAGATAAACGGACAATTCCACTAGGATCCAAGCGGAGAGTCAATACACCCCGAGAGCCAGAAAGCAAGAAAGACATCCCGGGTGGAGAGGGCTGAGGGAGGGGAGAAAAAGGATAGCACTAGGGGGGAGGAGTAAGGGGGTGTATAGGAGAATGAGAAACGCTCGGGAATTTCTCTTGAGCTTCTCTCCATCCTCCCCTTCCTCTCTTTCCGAACTAAACTTTAAGGGAGCTCTGCATCCGACAACTCGATCCAATCGATTGCGAAAGAAAGACAGAGGGGGTGAAGAAGGAAAAGTGTAATATTTCATACTCGTGGAATTGGTAGGGGGTGTAAGAAGGTCGTAGGGGTGCACGACTTATTTGTACTTCGGGGGCGTTTCGATGCTTTTCTATCTAGAGGGAGGGGAAGTGCTACGACTATAGGAGAATTCTTCCACGACTACTACGTACATGGAGACCATATATGCAATCATCCCCTATCGGGTCACCCTCGAGTTGACGCTCGTTTCAACGTTTATCTTCCTAATGTCATCGCCCTCCTTACGCACACCCCGTATCTAACGAGTGATATGCGACGACGATATATATATTTATATGTACATATAAATATATATATATATATATATATATATATATATATATATATATTTTTAGGGGAGTGTATTTCTCTAACGGATAAATAACTCCGAAGTTATCGAGCTGATGGATCGCCGAGCACCTCGTCGCTGTCGACATATTTATTGTTTTTCTTTGTGTTTCACTGATGGAGAAGAAAGGCTTGAGGTTTTTAAGAATTTTTTTTTTTGATGCAATCATTTTCCTGTGGGAACAATTTTATTCTTGAGAGCTGAGAACGACATCTGGTAAGTCAATTATCGAATGAATTTGGCTTTTTTTTTATATTGCTAACTACAAAAATCACTAGATATTTTTTAAATTTCCTTGTTTTTTTTATAAAAATTAATTTTTTTTTGTGAGAATGACGGTTTTTTCTTGTAAAAGAATTGGACGAGCGTTGGTAAGTGAATTGTTGAATGAATTTGGCTTTTTTATATTGGTAACTACAAAAATCGCTAGATATGTTTTAAATTTCCTAGTTTTTTTTATAAAAATAATTATTTTTGGTGAGAACGACGGTTTTTGCTTGTAAAAAAATTGGACGAGCGTTTGTAAGTCAATTATCGAATGAATACGACTATTTTTATTCTGCTAATAAAAAATGCACTTTATATTTAAAAAAAAAAACAAATTTTGTTGCGTCAAATCATAATTTTGGAACAGAAGTAATTTCTTTTTGTACAAGTGTTGAGGGAAACTTTACGAGTCAATTAGTAAATGATTATACCTTTGTTCATTCCGCTAATAGAAAAAAACGCTTCATTTTTAACAATTTCTTTTTTTAATATTTTTTTCCCCAAAAAAAAATATTTCTTTATTTTTTAAAATGTTTAACAAGGGTCGACGTCCTAATTACCAAGTGAATTTCGCCTCCTCGAAAGATTATAATTTTTAACCATCATCGATCGCTCACAAGGGATGAATCATCCCTTATTATTTATTCCTGGACCGTTCTTGCAAACAAAATTTTTCCAGTCATGCGGTCGCTTCGCTCGGTATTCAGCAACTTTTTTTACCTCTCGACGCCGCAAAGGGGATGAAAAGAACAACCCCCACCCCCTCCCTCCTCGCCCTCTCTTTAAGTACACGCTGTATCTCGGACATTAGCGGAGATGCATAAATTATAATGCACTTGGATAACTTTTCGAAGCTTTCCGGGAAAGGAAAAAGAATCATCACGTTCGTGAATTTTAGCGTAGTCCGTATGAATAAACCTTGCCGAAGCCTGGCACCGAGCCATCGTGGCAACGAGGCTAGTGGCGGGGACAAATTCTCGAATATCTCTCCCTCTCACTCACTCTTTCTCTCTCGTAGAGTAGATTTTGTAAAATGGACGAGTGGGCGTCGGAAGAGATCTTACGAAAGACGAGAATCAGTTCTAGTTCGTACGTCTCTGTCATTTCCTGGCTCCAACTATACGTTCGTCATGGACCAGAATGAAAATTACCGCTGGCGCATCGTCTCTCTCACGGGTAACGAGGCAAAAATGGTCACGGGCACGAAATATTTTTATCGCTTTCGTCATTTTCTCGATATTCGAAAGTTCAAAGAATTTCTTTTATTTTATCGACGATTACTACGACGGAAATTTAATTATAAATTTATTTTCAACGTGTTTGTGTAATTTTAAGAGAGGAAAACAAAGAGATCGAACGATAATGACGAATTATTTATCGGATATTTCCCAATATTCGAAAGCTCAAAGAATTCCTTTCATTTTCTCGACAATTAAAACACCAAATATTTAATTATAAATTTATTTTCAACGTGTTTGTGTAATTTCAAGAAAGAACAAAAGAGAGATCACACGATAATGTCGAATTATTTATCAAAGCGAACTTCCTGGGAAGGAAATTCAGTCATTTTCCGAATATTCCAAAGCTCAAAGAATTCCTTTTCTTTCCTCGATAATTAAAACGACAGAAATTTAATTATAAATTTATTTTAAACGTGTTTGTGTAATTTGAAGGGAGAACAAAAGAGAGATCGAACGATAATGTCGAATTATTTATCAAACCGAACTTCCTGGGAAGGAAATTCAGTCATTTTCCGAATATTCCAAAGCTCGAAGAATTCTTTTTCTTTCCTTGACAATTAAAACGACAGAAATTTAATTATAAATTTATTTTACACGTGTTTGTGTAATTTGAAGAGAGAAAAAAAGAGAGATTGATCGATAATGTCGAATTATTTATCAAACCGAACTTCCTGGGAAGGAAATTCAGTCATTTTCCCAATATTCGAAAGCTCAAAGAATTCTTTTTCTTTCCTCGATAATTAAAACGACAGAAATTTAATTATAAATTTATTTTAAACGTGTTTGTGTAATTTGAAGGGAGAAAAAAAAGAGAGATTGTTCGATAATGTCGAATTATTTATCAAACCGAACTTCCTGGGAAGGAAATTCAGTCATTTTCCGAATATTCCAAAGCTCGAAGAATTCTTTTTCTTTCCTCGACAATTAAAACGACAGAAATTTAGTTTTAAATTTATTTTAAACGTGTTTGTGTAATTTGAAGAGAGAAAAAAGAGAGATTGTTCGATAATGTCAAATTATTTATCAAACCGAACTTCCTGGGAAGGAATTTCAGTCATTTTCCGAATATTCCAAAGCTCGAAGAATTCTTTTTCTTTCCTTGACAATTAAAACGACAGAAATAGAATTATAAATTTATTTTCAACGTGGTTGTGTAATTTGAAGAGAGAAAAAAAGAGAGATTGTTCGATAATGTCGAATTATTTATCAAACCGAACTTCCTGGGAAGGAAATTCAGTCATTTTCCGAATATTCCAAAGCTCGAAGAATTCTTTTTCTTTCCTTGACAATTAAAACGACAGAAATTTAATTATAAATTTATTTTAAACGTGTTTGTGTAATTTGAAGAGAGAAAAAAAGAGAGATCGAACGATAATGTCGAATTATTTATCAAAGCGAACTTCCTGGGAAGGAATTTCAGTCATTTTCCGAATATTCCAAAGCTCGAAGAATTCTTTTTCTTTCCTTCACAATTAAAACGACAGAAATAGAATTATAAATTTATTTTCAACGTGGATGTGTAATTTGAAGAGAGAAAAAAAGAGAGATTGATCGATAATGTCGAATTATTTATCGGACCGAACTTCCTGAGAAACTTGTATTCAATCCGAACGCAAAGCTTTTTCGACCCTAGATTGAAAACGGAGGGTCCTTATTCGCTTTGGGTTTTCTCCGGAAATATTTTTTCCTCATAGGTTGGAGAGTAAACGAAAAGAGGGGGTAAAAAACGGAGGGAGAATGGAGGAAGATACCTTTTTACGCGATTTTTCACGAGCCTCTTTCTCGTCCCCGAGAAACCCCTCCCCCCGCACCGGAAGACTATCTCGGTGGATCGAGCAAAAAGCTCACTGGGGAATTCGATTTTATAACGCGGTGCGAAGTTTCCCTCTTCTTTTTTAGTTCATCCTCGAGGGGATTTTCAACACTCGCGAAACATAAAAATGCGATGTTATGCTCCGCGATTGGATCTCGAGCTCGGGTTATACGATCCCGGGCAGAGCTAATGCATCAACCGGATACGCGATTTATTCGACTCTTAACACGAGTTTGATGATTTACGAGTAAATATTGGAGAGGGTAAAAATGTTTCCCCGATACACAACGACATCGTTGCGATTCTTCGTTTTTTTTTCTTGTTTTTAATAACCTTTTTTTATTATATTTTTCATACAAATCCGACCTGTCTTATTTTCAAAAAATAAGCCAGGAAATTCAATTTTACGTATTACGACTTCAGTCGAAGAGAAAAAATTTCTTTGATTTTTTACTAATCGTATAAGCCTAAACAGAGTTGGAAATGGTAAGTGGTCAAAACACCTCGCAACTATGGTACACCTCCTATAAATAAATTATCCAACACTTAAAAAGAATGGTTGGATGAGACGTATGTTAAGACTCAGTGTTGCAGACGACGAGCGATTCGAAAACGCGATTCGCAATTTCTCCCATACTGAGCGTTAAATTTTTGAGAGTATCTAGAGACTTATAGCAACAATTTTGAAAAAATACAACGTTTAGTCACTTTTTGCCACAATTCTCTAAATGTCTTCAAAATTTTAACCGAATCGCTTGCCCAGTTTCCAAGAAAATACGAATCGCATTTTCGAATCGCTCGTCGCATGTAAAACTGACTCTTGAGGCATTGTTAACTTGCTCGAGCAAACTCAGTCGGTAACAAAAATCATAAAAAAAAATATTTCAAGGCATTAAATGTCTCTCGAGAAATATACATTTCTATGAAAATCCCAAGTCCATTCTGCGTTTCAGTAAAAATTTACAATTACCTAAAAACAGCTTTGAGTCTTATAAAACATCGTGGAGAAAAACAATCCGCTCAAGAACCTATTGAACATTCTTTAAACATTGCTTTAAAGACTCGGTGCACCCCAGAGATCGCACAGCTGTTTAAAAATTCCCGTTTCAACAAGTGATCGAGACACCTCCCCCCCCCCCCCCCCCCCTATGGATAAATGATCGACCACTTAAAAATAATGGTTGAACGAAAATAGGAGCTGCCTGTGTGTGATTGTACGTAACATTGGTCAACATTGGGCATATTAAAACATTGTTCACTTGCTCGAACGAGCTCAGTCGGTAACAAAAATGATTGAAAAAAAAATGTCCCTCGAGAAATATACATTATTATGAAAATCCCAAGTTAATTCTGCGTCCCAGTAAAAATTAATGATTACCTAGAAACAGCCTGGAGTCTTATAAAACATCGTCCAGAAAAACAATCCGCTCAAGAATCTATTGAACATTCTCATCGCTTTATAAAGACTCGGTAAACCGCAGACGTTCGGATAGCTGTTTAAAAATTCCCGCCTTTTATTCCATCAATATAGAGTGCTCGATATACGAGCGAAAGGGCGCAAACGTAGTTGGCAATGCGGGTTTTCACGTAGCGCCACATGGCGTCGTCAAGACGAAGCTACGGTCGGTAAGGAGTTTTGCTCGGCACTCCCAGCCTCGGCCTCGGCCCGGGCAGGTGCGAAGCAGAGAGCGCATGCCACTAGTTCCACGACTCGGTCCATCCAGCATCTGTCGTGTTTCTCGTCGTTCCACAAAAATCTTGGACGCAACTCGACGAAATAAATAAATAAATTTGTCATAAATATTATTTAAATCAAATTGTCCGGTGTTCGTTCTCCTTTCTTATTTTCTTAATCGACGCCTTCTGGCCACATTGCCGCAACGCGACGAGATGAAAGATGCTTTAGAGACGAGGGAGATGAAATCGACGCAGTCACGTCGTCGATAAGTGACTTACCAGCGTAGCGAAAGATTTCGATGAAGATATATTTACAGACCTCGTAAACACGGTAAGATCAATAGAATTATTATTATCCTCTCTTAATTAAGTAATTCTCATTATCGATATGTTACTATAATTATATCACACGGTACGAATTTTTTTCTGTCGATTTCCGGTTGATAACAATAATAACAAGAGCAATAATAATCGTAACGAAAATT
Source organism: Netelia melanura (assembly GCA_964007305.1). Taxonomy (NCBI): domain Eukaryota; kingdom Metazoa; phylum Arthropoda; class Insecta; order Hymenoptera; family Ichneumonidae; genus Netelia; species Netelia melanura. The sequence goes on from OZ023258.1 coordinate 7,517,815, forward strand.
ACAATATTCGCAATTAATATTTCATTATTATTTTAATTAGATTTTGAATAATAGTAACAATTATTTTAATTAGATTTTGAATAATAATTTCATTTAATAATAAAAATAAGAATTATATATAATATATAAGCCAGTTTTATTTGCATAACTTTTTACATAAGTTTTTTACAAACAAATACGAATTATAATATTATTATAATTCTTATTTTTATAATAATAATTATATATAATAATTATAATTCTTATTTTTATAATAATAATTATATATAATAATTATAATATTATTATAATTCTTATTTTTATAATAATAATTATATATAATAATTATAATTCTTATTTTTATAATAATAATTATATATAATAATTATAATATTATTATAATTCTTATTTTTATTATTAAATGAAATTATTATTATTATTATTATTAAATTTAATTATTATTCAAAATCTAATTAAAATAATAATAACAATAATAACAAGAGCAAAAATAATCGTAAAGAAAATTACAATATTCGTGATTAATATTTCATTATCATTAAAAAAAAATTAATTATTAAAATTATTATTAACATTAATTTAATTAAGATAATTATTATAATTCTTATGTAAATTATTAAATCCGATCGTTATTCCAAATCTGATAAAAAAAAAATTAGGGAATAATTATAGTACAGTCACTAATCAATTAACGATTTAATTACAAACCGATTTAACAATGTCACGAACAATTATCGCAAGCCACAAAATAGACACCCTATATCTATCCCATCTAATTAAGTTTAGCGAAATAATTAAGCTTCCCTTTTGTGAAGTCAACTTTTTACGAGTAGATTTTATTTCGCCGATTATTTTCGTACAATCTCAAATAATTTACAATGGACAATCATTGGTGGAACGATACGGAAAATGGTATGCCTGGGCCACTAGGTCGTAACACGCGCACGTGCGAAATTCGCTTAGCCACGTTGCCAAGGCGACGAGGGTCGCAGAGACGTTTTATTATTAGTAGTTTAGTGGATAGGTCCGGGTTTATCGCGTTACACGCGCGAAAAGCGTACCGGGAAAGCGGTCGCGATCGGTGAAAGGAGACGGGGAATATTCTTTATAAGCGCGCGGTGTGCGTGCTTACCGGAATTGCGCGGATAAAGTTTAAGAAAATTCAAACAACCACGACGAAAAAAGGAAAAAGTAATAAAATTTATTTTACGACCGACGCATTAAAAAAAAAAAAAGAAAAGCAAACGAATCGTACGTACGTGTAGGTTGTTTTTTCTTTTTCTTCTTGGAAATATGGCGTCTTTTTTGCTCTTTGTGCCGAAACGCCGAACGAGACTTGAAATGAAATTTTGAATTTTTGTTTTTCGACCTAGTTTTTTGTAGACGTAAATTCAATTGCACGGAAACTTTTTTTTACATGGGATTGAGAGAACGTATGTAATGTAAAAAAATATTTTTTATCGAAAAAATAATTTTGTAAAAATTGTTTATAAAATATTTGTTTGCAACGATGGGACGAGGAAAAATGGTTTTTGAGGAATTCAACGATGAAGATGAAGTAATTGAAGATTTATATTGTTATTTATTATTTTAATGGGACGTGATTATAATTTTTGAAATTTATTTACAATTTTAGGGATTTATTTGTAATTTTATATTATCGCTTCATTTTCTATTTTATCACGTAGGAAAACGTTTGAAGTGAAATACGATGAAATGAAAAAAATGATCGAGCTAAATCGAATTATTTTCAAGATTAAAAAAAAAATTTTGAATTTTCAAAATTTTCAGAATTTTGTAAAATTATTGATTTCTTTCAATTCGATGACCTAAAATGATTCGGATCGCCCTCGTTCACTGTCGCGCGAATGAAAATTGCCCTACTAACTAGTTAAAGGCCGAGTGACCTATATACATAAGAAAATCACATGCTGGAAAGAGGATCGCTGTGATAAAGGAGAGTAAGCCCACGCGATTCTCCAACGTGATACTAATTCAAGGGATATCAGTATAGCTTTCAAAAATATGTAACTTCAAAAAATATTTTATATCAAAAAAACATTTATATTTTTATTTATTATTTTAACGAAACTCGATCATAATTTTCCACATATATTTACAATTTTATCGATTTATTTATAATTTCACATCACAAATTAATTTTCTATTTTATAATACCCAAAAACATTTAAACTGTTTCAAAAAACGACAAAATAAAAAAATTAAAATTCTCAACATTCAAAAAGTAATTCCAATTTTCAAAATTTTCAGAATTTGGTAAATTTATTGATTTCTTTTAATTTAATGACGTCGCGTAGAAATTGCCCTACTAACTAGTTAAGGGTCGAATGACCTATATATGTACATGAGACAAGCACATTCCGGAACGAGGATCGTTGTGATAAAGGAGAGTAAGCCCACGCGATTCTCCAACGTGATACTAATTCAAGGGATATCAGTATAGCTTTCAAAAATATGTAACTTCAAAAAATATTTTATATCAAAAAAACATTTATATTTTTATTCATTATTTTAACGAAACTCGATCATAATTTTCCACATATATTTACAATTTTATCGATTTATTTATAATTTCATATCACAAATTAATTTTCTATTTTATCAAACCCAAAAACATTTAAACTGTTACAAAAAACGACAAAAAAAAAAAAATTCTCAAAATTCAAAAAGTAATTCCAATTATCAAGATTTTCAGAATTTGGTAAATTTATTGATTTCTTTTAATTTAATGACGTCGCGTAGAAATTGCCCTACTAACTAGTTAAGGGTCGAGTGACCTATATATGTACATGAGACAAGCACATTCCGGAACGAGGATCGTTGTGATAAAGGAGAGTAAGCCCACGCGGCTCGCCAACGTGATACTAATTCAAGGGATATCAGTACGAAGGCACGCTCGTCTCCCTTAAAGTAGTACAGTCATTGGCCACCGTCGATGATTGGCAATACCTTACTCCTCATGCTCGTTGCATTGCCAATGACTGAACTCCGTGTTCACGAGCTCAGGTGGCCAATAGTTACGTCGCCTTGGGCCTACACGCTCGTGATATAGTACAGGTCGTGTTCAAACGAAACACAAAAGTCCTATGACTCTTATACGAGGCTGTCGGAGTGTACCAAGCAAACGGACACGAGACGCCGACCTCCGTCGAGAGAGTGCCAGTCTCCCGAGGATATTCCTACGGTGCGCATAGCACACGCGGCATATAAATATTTTACTTACGTATCGATAATTATTTTTAAAACTCGAATAAACGCTCGCGTGCATTGAACATAAACTCATAATAATAATATCAATAATAATACCTAATAATAATGAAATAAAATAAAAATATAAATAATTTGTGAAAATAATAAAAATTAAATAATAATAATAATCATAATGAAGTAAAACAAAAATCTGAGTAATTTATAAAAATAATAAAAATTAAATAAAAATAATAACAATAATAATAATGAGATAAAACAAAAATCTGACTAATTTATAAAAATAATAAAAATTAAATAAAAATAATTACAATAATAATAATAATAATAATGAAGGAAAATAAAAATCTGAATAATTTATGAAAATAATAAAAAATAATAATAATAATAATAATGAAATTAAAATAATAAAAATAAAATAAAAACAATAATAATAAAATAATAATAATAATAATGAAATAAAATAAAAAAATAAAAAGATAATAATAATGAAATTAAAATAATAAAAATAAAATCAAAATAATAATAAAACGACAAAGAATGTAAAATGATAATGATAATAATGAAAAAGAGATACTAAAAATATATCGATATCTATATCGATACGTGGAATTATCGAGATTACTCGTATAGTGTAAACAGAGCTACATTTTGTACGTAGCGAAAGTTCTATCTACATTCTGTACATCGACGTTAGAAAGAGAGCGCAAAAGTTTATCGGTATGTGTGACCGGTCTATCGTAACGTACAAAGCTAAACAACGCATCAGTCGGTCATATACAGTGGCGATCGTCAGTGGTGCGACGAGGCACGACGATCTCGCATTCGCTTCGAGCGAGCTCGTACGGAATTTATCGTCCAGTATTATTATCAACTCGTATCTTTTATTCGACCAGAAATATATGGAAAACAACGAAATACTCGCGAACTGAGAAAGAAAGAGGAAAAATAATGAAAGAGGAATGATCGAAAAGTCGACGATGACGGACAAAATAATGTTTAATTGTGCAAATTTAATCGATTGATCGATCGAACGGTAATTATTTTTTTTTGCTTTGTTATGCGTCAATTTTCGTTCGATCGAAACTTTCGAGTCGTCGAACGACGCGAGTGAAATATTTTTGGTCATCGAGATAATTAACACGAAAAAAAAAAAAAAACCATTATCGAATTCTCTCTTTTTGTTTGTTTAATCTTTATCGGTGCCGCGAGAATATTTCGGTGAAAAATTTATTTCGTTCCAAATTCCGCTACGAGTGTGACGTGTACGATGAAAAACGTTTGTTTTTTGTTTAAAACGATCTACCCATCGTTCCTGAATCTGAATTGAAATTGGATTATAAACACTGGGAATACAAAATTTGGTTTTCTTTTTTCATCCAGCGTCGATCGTATTCTTGGATTCGAAGTGGATTGTAAGAGAGTGAGTACGTGGATAGAATTTAAGATTAATTAAATATTTTCAATCTTCTTATTCGAAAAATAACAATAAAGAAATTTCCAAACTAAAAATAAAGAAATTTGAAAAATAAAATTAAAAATTTTTTTTCAAATTTTTGAAATTTCTTTTTTTTTTTTATTTTTGAAATTTCTTTATTTTTATTTTTTATTTTCTGTACGTATCGAGAACGGTCGCGAGCTTCACTTCTTTTCGTATCTCTGCGCGACTGGTACCGATGCAAAAGCAAATATCACGCAATTCTGATTAATCCACGACGCTTATCTCATTGAATAATTGACTCCGGATTGACTCGAGTCGAATTAATTGTCTCGATTAATCTCGAGTAATTTAACGTAGGCGAGAATAAAATTTTGTTTTCGCACTAACGAGAATTATCGACGTACATTTTTTGTTTGTTTGAGACGTTGCTCGCTGTCTGGCGTGACGAAAAACGTGGCCAAGGTCCGACGAGGCTCGATTTAGGGTTATCAAAATTTCGTGGGAAAAAATAGAAAGAAAGCTTAAATAAAACTTTACGAGACGCCTCGGGAACCGGCGCGTTCCTGAAACGAAATGTTCGTATGACGGAAGAGCGAGGTGGCCTTGGTACGAAGTAGAGAGGGATCCGTGAGTTCAAGTAAATCACGAGGACGCAGAAATCGTTCGCAGGATGGAACGAGAGAAAAAAGAATTCTACGCTGGCGGATATATTTCTACGTTTTTTTTTTTTTTTTCATCACGTTAGAAACTTTTCCTCCTCGCAATTCATTCGTCGGTTTGTCGTCATAGGCGTGGATTTATTATCCTCGGGTACAAATTTTCAGAAAGGCAACAACTAGTTTATTTAATCGAAATAAATTGCAAATTAATAAAAAAAAATTTAATTACAATTCAATTTTTCGTTACTTGATTGTGCTAAAAACATGGAAATATAAACGGTAATTCTTAAATAATTAACATGAAAAAATAATTCGATTAATTAATTAATCAATTAATTTATCATGTTGATTAATTTTTACAATTTCAATAATTCGTATACTTCTAATAATTCAAAACTTATCAAAGACAGTAATAATTTTATGAAATTTAATAATAAAGAAATCCTTGTGCAAGAAACATGGAAATATAACGATAATGAATAATTAATTAATATCAAAAAATAATTCGATGGATTAATTTATCAATTTGATTAATTCTTATAATTTCAATAATTCGTATATTTCCAATAATTAAAAACTTCCCAATCACCGTAACAATTTTATTACACTCAATAACATTGTTATCAAAGCCGAACTCTTAATTAAAGTCGTTTTTTTAATTACTTTTTTTTTAAATCCTTCCACCGTGAAATTTTGTTTACATCCCAGCTTGTCGAGTGGAAGAAAAACAATGGCCGGCCGACACAACAAAGCTCGAGAACGCGGAGCGATCAGAGAAACCGAGCTCGTGCGCGAAACAGCAAATATAAATATACAGCCCTGTATATCTATATATTATTCAGTAGAAAGAGTAAGCAAGGAACAGACGCGAGAAGGCCTCCTCGGAGAGCAGTCTGGCCTGGGGATCTCGTGGCCATCGTTCGCGTAGCGAGGGTACCAACGACCTCCACCCATCTCTCTCGTTCTCTCTCATTCTCTCTCGCACTTTCTTTGTTCCGCTTGGTCTCTCCCTCGCCTGACGCATACAGCAAAATTCTTCACTCCACACGATGAAACTGACCTCTCTAACACAATTTCCACTAGGAATTTTCACTCGGAGAAGAAACATCCTGCTCGGTCAGTTTCACCAAAACGAAGGAATAAATTTCCAGTTTTTCCTTTTTCTCTTTCTTTCTCCCCTTTCGTTCACTCAAGACCCTAGTCAGTAAGAATGCCACGTCCCTTTGTGTCCCATAGCTGTAAAATCCCATACGCGAGATCACGATTCTGGCTCTAGGGAGATCTTTCTTCTGGCTTGCTACTGGAGCAGTCATGTTTCTTATGCAACGCCATTGAACGCACTTTTATTTTTGTCGCACCGAGTTTATGACGACGACGACGATTTGTCAGACGGACGTGAGGATCGTGACTCAGAATATTTTCTGAGAAAGTACAAGTGCGAATGTCGCGACTACGAACTAATCTAATTACGTATAACGTATACAGGTGTACTTAAGATGATAAACGTGTGGATATGTGTGTAGATGTGTGTGTGTGGTGTAGGGAGTGTTTGACGAGATATGAGTTTAATCAAACAAAGTGAGCGAGTATTTGCCTATGTCTCGCAAAGTATATCGAATAAATGGATAAACGTAATTAAATAATATTGTTATCGTTATTGTTTACGGTTCTGGGAAATTTGCGTGGATGCAGAGTGATAAATTAATCACGCAATTATCGACCGGGATTGATGGAATAGTTTTGATTTGTTATTTATTTATTAATTTAGTTATTGTTTATTTATATACAACAAATTAGTTGAAATCAAATTGAAAATTTGGGGATTTTAATTAATTCAAAATATTTCTTTTTGTTTTTTGGAATAAATGGATAAACGTAATTAAATAATATTGTTATCGTTATTGTTTATGGTTCTAGGAAATTTGCGTGGAAGCAGAGTGATAAATTAATCACGCAATTATCGACCGGGATTGATGGAATAATTTTGATTTGTTATTTATTTATTTATTTAGTTATTGTTTATTTGTATACAACAAATTAGTTGAAATCAAATTGAAAATTTGGGGATTTTAATTAATTCAAAATATTTCTTTTTCTTTTTTGGAATAAATGGATAAACGTAATTAAATAATATTGTTATCGATATTGTTTATGGTTCTGGAAATTTTGCGTGGATGCAGAGTGATAAATTAATCACGCAATTATCGACCGGGATTGATGGAATAATTTTGATTTGTTATTTATTTATTTATCTAGTTATTGTTTATTTGTATACAACAAATTAGTTGAAATCAAATTGAAAATTTGGGGATTTTAATTAATTCAAAATATTTCTTTTTCTTTTTTGGAATAAATGGATAAACGTAATTAAATAATGTTATTATCGTTATCGTTTACGGTTCTAGAAAATTTGCGTGGATGCAGAGTGATAAATTAATCACGCAATTATCGACCACGATCGATATAATAATTTTGATTTATTATTTATTTAATATTTATTTGTATAAAAAAAAATTACTTGAAATAAAATTGAATATTCGTCTATTTTAATTCAACATATTTTTACTTTTTGTATTCGAGATAAATTTTATTACTATTACGTTCCTTTTTTATTAAACAGCAGCAAGAATCGCACAAATTTTTATTAAATAAAAGAAAACAGTGTTCCGGAATATGAGGCGTCGAGCGAGCCAAAACGATCAGCGACAGCCCAAACGATAAAAGCGATCGAGGTCTCAGATCATTTCGTTGATTCGTCTAATGGGAAATTCCGCCTACCGGTCGTTATATTGAAACGATGAGAACGATATAACTAATACCGACATACCGAATAGCCTGTAACACGCGTATAGTCGTATTCTCCTATATATATACACATGTACAGAGAGAGAGAGAGAGAAGATAATATACGCAGTTTGCTTTCACGTCGACCAAAAACCGCATTGGATTGTCCGTGAACGATTCACGCGTATGAAATCGTCTCGCGGCCGGAGCGCGGAATCGAGGTCACAACCGCAGTGGCAATCGTGTATATCGCACGTTCAACGTCACAAGGGCGTAATTGGAGGTTGTTACGAGCTGCTACATACGCCCTTATGTAATTTTTCCTTGGCATTTCGCATTCACACTCGAATATCGAATGGACGTATAGGACGAGAGAGAGAGAGAGAGGAGAGTAAAGGCAAGTGGAAAACGTGTGTTTGTCACCTCGAAATTTACACCGCGTGCCCGAATACTTGTTGATTCGATGATAAATATTGCGGTAATGCATGCAACAGAACTTCGATCGGCTTTGATTTCGAATGTATGACGAAAATGGCTAATGACGGCTTATGAATGGACAGGCTTCTATTCTGCTTCGGAATTCAATTTTGTCCACTTCCGGCAACTTGGTCGCGTTCAATGAAACTGCGTTACAACGAGGTAAAGCAACGGCTCGAAATTTAATCACGCTCAATCGACGTTTAATTATAACGAGTTTTACAAAATGTTTTTTAGTTTGGAAAAAAAAAGAACGAATTTTGTCGATACGAAATTAAGGAAAGTTTGTATTTAAATTTGATTTGAAAAATTGGTTCTTTTATATTTCTTTCAAAATTAAATAAATATCGAACCGTGAGTGTAAAAAGAAAAAGATTAACAAATTCAAGCAAAAATTATTTAAATTTAATTTAAAAAATTGTTTTTTTTTTTTATATTTCTTTCAAAATTACATAAATATCGAATCGTAAGTGTAAAAAGAATAAAATTGAAAAATTCAAGCAAATATTATTTAAATTTAATTTTAAATATAATTTCTTTTATATTTCTTTATCGAATTGTGAATGTAAAAAGAAAAAAATTGACAATTTCAAGCAAAAGATATTTAAATTTAATTTCAAAAATTGTTTCTTGTACATTTCTTTCAAAATAAAATAAAAGTCGAATCGTAAGTGTAAAAAGAAAAAAACTGAAAGGTTCAAGCAAAAAGCGACAATTAGAATATCGTAACGTCATTGTGTGATACGATCTCGTTGCTTTTCCTGTAATTCGATCAAAATTGAAATTTCAAAATTTCGAGGACATTTATCCATCTCCCCACGGCGTATGGACAAGAGAGCGTCGATAGTTGAACCATTATTCGTTTTCACAAACGTTTCATCCTCTTTCGGTTCGCGTTCGATTGAAATTCACTAATTAACAGGTAAACCGAGCGATACGTGTTTCTATTATTTTTGTTTCGTTTTTTGTTTTTTTTTAAACGAAAAAACGCGTAATTAACGACGTCGCTCATTCGCAACGTATTTCATCGTGAATTCATTAATTAGGAGCTCGCTTCAAAACGCATTAGCGAGGAGGAACGACGAAACAAGCCCTCGCTCGCTCGGCTCGCTCGCTGTCTAGTGTCTCTCGGCACACTCGAGATCGTATCAAAACTTCACGGAATAACATGTTTTGCTCGTCGCGTATAAAGTTTTAGGAGTGGCCCAGTCTCCCCTTCCCTCCTCCCACCACTCCTTTCGTCTCTTGTGTCGTTTGCGGCAAACTCGCGCCACGCGCTTTTGCGCATGCGCGAATTATTTGAGCCCGGCCGTAGGCAATTTTCCATATGCAACGTGCTAACGAACTAATTTTACCTGCCGCGTGAAGCCAAATACGCACGGTGATCGATAGCGACGGGAGAGAACAAAATTGAAATATTAAACAATTTTCAAAATATTTTTGGTGAATTTGAAAAATTGAAATTCGGGACGAGATTTTTCACGTTTGAAAACGTTGCTATTTTGCGGAGAGTTTGGGTACCAGGAAGATTGAGAAAAATAGACAAAATTTGAAGTAATCGAAAATATTATTCGGAAAATTGAAAATTTGAATGAAATAATGAAAACAAAATTTGCATATTTTCCATATGCAAGGTGCTAACGAACTAATTTTACCTGCCGCGTGAAGCCAAATACGCATGGTGATCGATAGCGACGGGAGAGAACAAAATTGAAATATTAAACAATTTTCAAAATATTTTTGGTGAATTTGATAAATTCAAATTCGGGACGAGATTTTTCACGTTTGAAAACGTTGCTATTTTGCGGAGAGTTTGGGTACCAGGAAGATTGAGAAAAATAGACAAAATTTGAAGTAATCGAAAATATTGTTCGGAAAATTGAAAATTTGAATGAAATAATAAAAACAAAATTTGCATATTTTGCATATGCAATGTGCTAACGAACTAATTTTACTTGCCGCGTGAAGCCAAATACCAGCCAATTGAAATATCAACAAATTTTCGAAATTCTGTTGTCAAATTTGAAAAATTGAAATTCGAGACGATATTTTTCAAATCTGAAAAATTTTCTATTTTGCGGAGACTTTGGATACCAGGAGGATTGAGAAAAATAGACAAAATTTGAAATAATCGGAAATATTGTTCGGAAAATTGAAAATTTGAATGAAATAATGAAAACAAAATTTGCATATTTTCCATATGCAAAGTGCTAACGAACTAATTTTATCTGCCGCGTGAAGGCAAATACGCACGGTGATCGATAACGACGCGAGAAAACAAAATTGGAATATTAACAAATTTTCTCAAATTTGTTTGCCAAATTTGAAAAATTGAAATTCGAGACGATATTTTGTAATCTGAAAAAATTGCTATTTTGCGGAAACTTTGGGTACTAGGAAAATTGAGAAAAATAGACAAAATTTGAATTAATCGAAAATATTGTTCATAAAATGGAAAATTTGAATGAAATAAATGAAAACAAAATTTATATAATTGCGTTTTTAGACTGATATTTTATGGAATTGATCAATTTTAGGATTTACCGGGGACTTTGTATCTCGGCAACGCCGCAATTTACCGTTAGACTTGAATCTAATCGACGGTTGCTAGGTACACGCCTATTGTTTAAAAACTGCGGCACGGGTACGTTCAGGGCATCGACACGTAACTAACCGGTGTCCGCAGTTTCCCGACCGAACATTCTTATCGGCTATGAGAAGCGGCAATGCATTAAAAACAATATTAAAAAACGATTATCGATTAATATTAATTATTAAAAAAATCAAAAATTATCGTTAATTATCAGTAATTAATAAAATAATAATAAATTATTAGTTCTCTATTACTATTATTCTCTCATTATTAATTAATTGCTAACTACCACCCACAATTTTTATCACATTTTAAATATTTTTATGAAACTATTTTGATTTTTTAATACAGTTTTATCAATATCGTACGATCGCTCGATTAATTGCATTCAAAGAATAATAATAATAATAATAATAAATAGAAATAATAAAACATAACTATAATAACAAATAAATACCTAACATAAACAATTCGAAAATTCCAACAAAAAAATCGATATAAACGAAAAACTTGGAAAGTTTTCAAACTCGTCGTGATATTTCGATAACATCGAAAACCATGACACAATAAGGTCGCGAAAGCGTGTAGTTAGGGAATAGAGAGAATAGGGGAGAACGTGGGAGAATGGAAAACTCGTAGTTATATCGTTGCATTGTCAAGGGTGAAAACTACCTGGCGAACAGCAGTGTGGAGGAGGGCTGAATGTTTCGGGTAGTTCCCTTTGGTGTTGCAAAGTGTATATACATATATATATGTTCTTATGTATATAAGGGCAGGTGTTCAGACCCTTTGGTCGGTACTAGAGTAAAATAACGACCCAACCCTACCTGGCCCTTGCAGCACCCTCTCCCAAACCCAGCTTTTACTACTTATTCCGGCTCGTCGGAGCAGCATTCGTACCTGCAACACTCGAGGCGAGTGTCCTTCGGCCCTTACGTCGTTCGTATTTTTCGTTCGCCCTTTTTTCCTGAAATTTTTCTGTAATTTTTTTTCGTTTCAATTCCAATTTCTTTTCTTTTGTCGATTTTTCATATTGTAAAATAAATTCTTTGGACGATTTTTGAAAAAGTGACGTTAAAGGGCGAAAGTGACAAATTGGGACGCAGTGTTCGAGAAGTAGAGAATTTAATATGGCTGCGTTAAACGGTGAGTCAGAAATTGTAAGGCGTGTTAATTACGTCTCGAGTTGGAAATTTTGCAAGCATACGCGAACGTTTGTTTGATATTTCTTGGTGCGAGCTCGAGACGATCGGAGCACACGTGCCAGCAGCGTTGAGACGTTATGTGCAACGCTTCGTAGTTTAAGAACGCACAGCTAGCGAGCGGACGTGAGAATCGGTTTACACTTTTGCATGGTAACGGTTTTTTTTTATTTTCTTTCTTTTTTCTTTCTCAGAACGACCGCTCGATCGACGACGAGAAAGACGAGGCCATGCTGAATGGCAATTTTTTAGTTAATGTCGATAATTTTGAATTTTTTGTGAAATATTGAAGAGAAGTTTGTTTTTCGAAAAATTTCGAAAAATGTGAAAAACTTGGGATCGCATTTTTCACTGAATTTTCTGGCTAACGCGACGAATAGGCGAGTTTTTTTTAAATATTGATTTCTTTTTTCGCTGCGTTTTCACGTTTTTTAATTAAAATTGCACTCGAAATTTTTGAAAAAATGAGAACAGAAATTTAACGAGATTTCGACTGAATTTTCCAGATGTCATTAGAGCAGCGAAATTCTTTATGTCTTTATTCTCCGGCGCCTTTAAATTTTTCAGGCGAAATTATGCGCAAAATTTTGTTTTTTTTAAAAATGAGAAAAACGACCGCTGGATTGACGACGAGACAGACGAACCCACACTGAATTGTAATTTTTAATTAATATCGATGATTTTTTATTTTTTATGAAATATTGAAGAGAAGTTTGTTTTTCGAAAAATTTTGAAAAATGTGTAAAAATCGGTAATCGCGTTTTTCATTGGATTTTCTGGCCAACACGGCGAATACACGAGCTTTTCTTAAGTATTTGTTTCTTTTTCCGCTGCGTTTTAACGTTTTTTAATTAAAATTGCACTCGAATTTTTTGAAAAACGAGAGAAAAAATTTAACGAGATTTCCGCTGATTTTTCTAGACGTCACTAGTACAGCGAAATTCTTTATATCTTTATTCCCTAGCGCCTTTGAATTTTTCAATCGAAATTACGAGCTCACTTTTTGTTTTTCAAAAAATGAGAAAAACGTTAAAAAAAACGCATTTTACAAAATTTCTCTGTCGTGTTTTTTTTTTTGATTCGGTTAATTGTGTAAAGCGAACTAATTTTCTTGTCCCAAAGCTTTTTTTCACCCGCCACCGATCCTCCCTCTCTGTCCTTTTGCTTTTTCAAGCGCCTTGAACAATTTTCGATTTTACTTTGGCAACAAACTTGATGTTTGAACGGTCGAGAGTCATGACGTATATTTGAACTTCGTCTTCGACAAACACTTTTTCGTCTATTTTTTGTATCGTATTTTTATATCGTAGTCGAGCTTCCCGACCTAGATTTTTTTTTGTAACCGGATGTTAGCCCGTACCACACGGGATAACGCAAGCTCGCGCGCGCGCGATATAACCGAGTGTTAAACGAACGAAAACCAACACTCGTTTTCGCGTGTCCCGGACTGTGGCGTCAATCATAAAAATGGTAGTATTGCAATTGTCTCGCTGTGAGCGTGTTTTTATACGACGTGATCGTCATGCTGCGCTTTCGTGTCGTGCAGTCACGTCGTTACAAAATTGAAACAGTCGCATGTACCGACATTTTTTTTTTATATCGAAAGAAAAACCATAAAAATCGATTTTTATCGACAAACGTTAATAACAATCAAAAAGCCATCTCGACTGTTTAACTACTGTTTACAAATCCTTTTCACGCTGTAAAAAAAATACAATAAATATCGATTTTTATCGTTAATCGGTAACGATAAACAAAATGTATTTCTGTTTTTTAACGATTTCTCCCACATTCTTTTTTTCTACGATTAATAAAAGGAAGAAAATTGAATTGTTCTTGTTTAAATTAAAATAACAATATTTATACCTTGTATCGATGAAATCGATAAAAATCGATATGAAAAAAAAATTGAACTCGTATATTTCGTAATAAAGACTCGTGAATAAAAAAAGAAAAATGCATCAAGCGTACATCACCTTTTAGACAATAATAATCCAACTCATAAAATTGAATTTTTCTTGTTTAAATTAAAATAACAATTTTTATACTTTGCATCGATCGAAATCGATAAAAATCGATATGAAAAAAATTTGAACTCGTATATGTCCTAATAAAGACTCGTCAATAAAAAAAGAAAAGTGCATCAATCGTGGACCACCTTTTCCACGACAATAATCCAACTCGTAAAATTGAACTTTTCTTGTTTAAATTAAAATAACAATTTTTATACTTTGCACCGATCGAAATCGATAAAAATCGATATGAAAAAATTTTGAACTCGTATATTTCGTAATAAAGACACGTGAATAAAAAAAGAAAATGCATCAATGGTGAATCACCTTTTCCACGACAATAATCCAACTCGTAAAATTGAACTTTTCTTGTTTAAATTAAAATAACAATTTTTATATTTTGCATCGATCGAAATCGATAAAAATCGATATGAAAAAAAATTCGAACTCGTATATTTCCTAATAAAGACTCGTGAATAAAAAAATAAAAATGCATCAAGCGTAAACCACCTTTTAGACAACAATAATCCAACTCATAAAATTGAATTATTCTTTTTTAAATTAAAATAACAATTTTTATACTTTGCATCGATCGAAATCGATAAAAGTCGATATGAAAAAATTTTGAACTCGTATATTTCGTAATAAAGACTCGTGAATAAAAAAAGAAAAGTGCATCAATCGTGAATCACCTTTCACACGACAATAATCCAACTCGTAAAATTGAATTTTTCTTGTTTATATTAAAATAACAATTTTTATACTTTGCACCGATCGAAATCGATAAAAATCGATATGAAAAAATTTTGAACTCGTATATTTCCTAATAAAGACACGTGAATAAAAAAAGAAAATGCATCAATGGTGAATCACCTTTTCCACGACAATAATCCAACTCGTCAAATTGTACTTTTCTTGTTTAAATTAAAATAACAATTTTTATATTTTGCATCGATCGAAATCGATAAAAATCGATATGAAAAAAATTTGAACTCGTATATTTCCTAATAAAGACACGTGAATAAAAAAAGAAAATGCATCAATGGTGAATCACCTTTTCCACGACAATAATCCAACTCGTAAAATTGTACTTTTCTTGTTTAAATTAAAATAACAATTTTTATATTTTGTATCGATCGAAATCGATAAAAGTCGATATGAAAAAATTTTGAACTCGTATATTTCGTAATAAAGACTCGTGAATAAAAAAAGAAAATTACATCGAGCGTGAACCACCTTTTCCACGACAATAATCCAACTCGTAAAATTGTACTTTTCTTGTTTAAATTAAAATAACAATTTTTATACTTTGCATCGATCGAAATCGATAAAAATCGATATGAAAAAAATTTGAACTCGTATATTTCGTAATAAAGACTCGTGAATAAAAAAAGAAAAGTGCATCGATCGTGAACCACCTTTTAGACAACAATAATCCAACTCATAAAATTGAATTTTTCTTGTTTAAATTAAAATAACTATTTTTATACTTTGCATCGATCGAAATCGATATGAAAAAAAATTGAACTCGTATATTTCGTAATAAAGACACGTGAATAAAAAAAGAAAATGCATCAATGGTGAATCACCTTTTCCACGACAATAATCCAACTCGTAAAATTGTACTTTTCTTGTTTAAATTAAAATAACAATTTTTATACTTTGCACCGATCGAAATCGATAAAAATCGATATGAAAAAAAATTCGAACTCGTATATTTCGTAATAAAGACTCGTGAATAAAAAAAGAAAAGTGCATCGATCGTGAACCACCTTTTACATTCCGCGAGAACTTCGCTCTCGACACACATCAGTCGTCGATGCTCGAGTTTTATTTTATGTTTTTTTTTTATTTCTTTTTCCACTCTCTTTCCATCCTCGTTCCTCTAAGGACTCGAGTAACCCAGTTTGTCCAGTGCCACAGGTAATAGCGGCTCTGGTTCGCGTCGCGCGGACCAACAATGTGTGTCAAACGATCCTGCGGTGCGATTACGTTTATTTTTTTCCCTTTTATTTCTTTTTTTTTATTTTGTACTTTTTATTTTTTCTCTATTTTTCCGACGATCCGGGCTCGAAGAGCATGTAACGATACGAACGTACAAATTCTCGCGAACTCGGCGAGCGATAATTCTTCGTCGCTTTTTTTTTATCGTGGAAACGAGAATTTCGAAAAATCGGCTTATCGTCGATTCGACCCAATCGCTCGCTATCGATTCGACGGCCAACGTCGATCGTTGCATAACGCGTGAAACGCACTCGTTTCGCACTTTTTCATGCTGTAGATTCGTCGACGATTCGTCGACACGCGATTCAATTATTATTCGTATCGATTGCAAGGCTTTTCAACGTTGTGTCAGTCGGTGATCGATCGTCTCGAATATCTATTTGCAATCATTTTTTCTTGCGGGGTGGATCGAAAATTAAAAAATTTACATTAATTTCGCATTTTTTTAACATTCTTTTCGTTTGATTCAATCAAAATAAAATTTATATGTTAATTAATTACTCGATTAATTATATTTTAATATTTGTTTATTCTTAATGAAAAATCAGATTAATCTTATGACATATTATGTAATAAATTTAAACAAAATCGGATGAAAATTAATTTCACAATTTTTTAACAATATTTTTTTGTTTCTTTCAATTAAAATAAAATTTGTATCATAATTAATTACTCAATTAATTATATTTTGATATTTTTTATGTAAAAATTGAGATTAATTTTGTGACATATTACGTAATAAATTAAAAAATAAAACCGGAAATATAATGCGAGAAATAATCTTTTTTTATTCATCGAAAAAAATCGGATGAAAATTTTTCGTAATCGAGCGAGGGTACGAGGCCAATGAGGCCACGCCCTTGCCCAATTACGAACGTACAATAATTTTCTATTCGAACCGTACCTTGACCGAGAATAAAAGAAAGAAACGAGTGCCTGCGTTGGGAAACCGACGGCGTACAATTAAAATGGAATACGCCCGCATGTGTCTGTCCGTCTGTCCGTCTGTTCCGCGTGTCTCACGTTAATACAAAAAGACTATGAGAACGTCTTTTAATCCCAGGGACAGTATTGTCAAGACAGACGAGCTCACGCATGACTCACGGATAAACACACACGTTCGATCATGTAAATGCGACGAAACACAAAAAAAAAACTTGTACGTTTTCGGATTATTCTTATGCAAAGTTGTTGTTTTTTTTTCGTTTCCTCGAAAGATAAAAAAAAGTCTCGTCGTTTCGTCGTTATTTTTAAGACTTCGAGAATTATCCCGAAGTCTTAAAAATAACGGATAAGCCTGTAACGAAATTATTCCTTTTTTTTTTCTACATTTTTCATAAATAAAAAATTATCGAAAAGAATTTTTTCAAATAATTCAACAAAATTCAAATTTATTGAATGAAAAAGTAATTTTGATGAATAACGAAGAAAATTCTATACAATTTATGGAAAATTGAATTTTTCATATTCGAATATTTATTTTTCAATCCTCCGATTTATATCGAAATTATTTTCATTTTTTTTTAAATATTATTATCAATCGAATATTTTCATACAATAAAATGCAAATATTCGATGATTAATGCAAAAATATTTAACTGAAATTAATATTTAAAAAATTTACATAATTTCGATAGAAATCGGAAGGTAGAGAAATATTTCAATATGAAAAATTCAATTAAAAACTATTTGAATAAAAACAATATACTCATATCTTGGTCCTTTATCGACATTCTCGAACTTTCTCTCCAGCCCTCAAACGCGAAACGTGTCGGAATTTGTACGTGTATATAAAAAGCAAAAAAACAAAGCAAAAAAAAAAGAAGAAAAAAAAACGTCAGCCCTTATCACGCTATCACTCTCCACTTACAAATACGTACATAAACATACACCCATGCATCTCCATGAAATTGTGCTGCCCTCTGCATTCCCAGAATCCCACGAGACGACTAATCACATAAATGTATAAAAATATTTATAAAACTCTCTTGCGCAATAAAAACACATCCCCTCGACCCTCGTCCCTTCTGAAAAAAAAAATTATTTCGAGTCCACGTAACGGGTGTCCCACTTTAAAGCGGATAACGAATGAATGCGACGAGGTGTAAAAAAAAAAACAAAACAGAAAAAATCACATGCACATTTTTTCATTCTCTTCTCCGCTCGCGTAACATTAGTTGTCCATTAAACGATAGCTATATTCCATAAATCAT
>OZ023258.1:7536624-7756099 GCA_964007305.1 Netelia melanura
AAATAACGAAAAATCGACCCTGTCGTCAACCTCCTTCGTACTCAGGCTCTACGAGTGAGCATGTAGTTATTAATTTACACACACACACACACACACCCCCATTAACTCTAACACACACACATATATATGCGTCTATATAACGTATACATATATGGACGATGTACTATAGCTCTCTCTTGCAACGATCGTTTGTCCACATCGTAGCAAAACAAAAAAAAAAAAAGAATGAGAAAAAAAAAAGAACTAGGAATGGGAAGGAGAAACGAGGATAGCTACACTATCAAGAGGATCGCAGGCTTTTTCTCACACACACGTGAGCAGCAACGCCATCAATACGATATATCTATATATATATACATATATATATACATATAAACGCTTAGCTGGTGCCTCACGTTGTCGAGATGTATGCTAGCATGTTTACACTCGTGCCAAGCGTGATGCCTTCGTCGTTGCAACGCTCACTCATCACTACTAACATATATATATATATATGTGTGTATGTATGTGTATCTATAGTATTGCAGTATATATGTATTTAACGCACCGAACGTAACTGCCGTACGCACGTCCAAGCGACACACGAGTTTTCCTACACGGGTGTTTGCCCGAGTCTCTCTGTCGAATATGTCCTCTCTGTTCACCTCCGCGCTCACCTACACGTTTTCTTACGCACTCCCGAGCAAAATTTTAACTCGAACCAGGCGGCGGCGTGTAACGGACATATTCGTCTTTCGCTTCGAGGTTTAAACGAAGATTGCCGTTATACCCGTTTGACAGTGGTATTTCTTCGGTTCCGCAACGAGGAATAAGAATTCTTTTTTCGACGTATACGTCGAAGCGTCTTTGATCACCACTGCCCCAAATACGTTACTTCCTGTTTGATATTTGACACTTCCTCCGATTCGTCGTAGTTTCTCAACCCTTTATGCGTTGGTGGAGAGAGGGTCGGGGGGAGGGGAGGGCACTGTCCTTCTCCCGCCCCGCCCAACACAATTCGACCCTTCGATCGACTCGAAGACACACACGCGACGTCCAAGACGCACACGCGACGCACCGGACAACTTTATTCGCGACTTTGTCACACTCGCTAGCACCGGACGTATCTAACGTCTCGTTGCTTTTTCTCCGATCACCGGATGTTTTCTCTGTCTGTTGACTTCTTAACCTCGGATATGACGGTGATGACTTTTTGTTGCGTTAGACACGCGCGCCAGCGATCGCACGTCTTACTCCTACTTACGGTAATTTTCAACGATCGCGATATCGATGCAAACTTCTAACAACGTTTTTGTGTTTGTTCTTTCTTCTAATTTGTTCTCGTGATTATTTTCTGTCGATCGTTTATTTCTCGTTATGTTCGTGGTGTGTGTGTGTGTGTGTGTGTGTGTTTTTTCGTCTATTCGTAAGTTCGCACAGCGAACCACAGCAGTTACGGAACTCTCTTTCTCGGCTGTCTCGTCGTGTGCCGTTTCTTCGGCCCGGGGGCCCTCGTACGGAAAAACCTCTTCCTCCTCCGCAACACTTCCCCACCGCTGCCTGTCTCACTGTGTTCCGCCCAGCCGAAGCACCCTTCGGCCTCCGAGCACTTCGAAACACACTCGCACACACGTTAGAAATTCTCTATCTCTCTCTCTCTCTCTCACTTCGTCTTCGTTGTCGATCGCGCGAGCCGGGAAACTCTTCCCTTCGATGATACCCGATACACGCTGCCCGTAATAACAGACGAGATTTATTATTTATCCTCCTCTGCAACGCACCGGATTAGATAAGAGGAAGAGAGCGGAACACACGACGCACACACACAAACGCTCTAACAGCGCTCGCGACGTTGTCCCGGAGCACCGCAGACAAGGACTCTCTCCGCGGAACGGATGACACGAGAGATCTGTGATTTTTCAGTTCTAAGGAAGATAGGAAGACTCGAGGAAAAAAGCGGTTATAGCGCTACCTAGTACGCGTTTCGATAACTCGTTATATCGTATCAGTTTGGACTCCTCGTATCCATGAGAAGAGATTGAATAAACCTGACGAGAGATGGCGATAGTATCGGTTTTTCAAACGCCAACGCATGCGCAGTAGCTGCGTGTGAGTCATGGTGGGAAATTTAAGTCAGTGTTTATAAGTCATTAAGAATATCTCTTGGTAACGAAATTATAAGTCATAACAACTCTCGGGATAAATGTAGTGTTTCATAGTTTGGGAAAAGGTTATACATGGATATAATAGAAAAATGAAATTCTGTATTTTTTTCCTTGTGAATACACCGTCAACTGACCTTATTGATAAAATTATAAGTGGTCGCAGTTCATAACCTCCCTTTTCTCATGTTGATGTGTTTATCGTGTATATTAAGGATTGTTTTGAAAAGCAGGATTCGTTACGGGATTGTTGCATATTGAATCTCAAAGTTTGATGGTAATTAGAATAATGAGTTTATTTCGCGTAGTTCTATATGAATTATGACGATGAATGCGTTGAATGGAAACAACTCGTGTATTAACTTAAGGATGGATTCATACTTGGGTTATACGGATGCTGTTTCTCTCAGTGCCTATTGAAAAATTGCTCGAATTTACCTGGTTGCATAATTTCCTTACAAGAGACTGACATCCAATCTCTTGCACACAAAGTTTACTTTCTTACATGTACAATTAATGACTGCAGTTCATCTGTGTCGTAAATCGGAAATTAATTCATTGGATTCGACGAGCAACTTATTGTCATTTTGCTTTGTGACAAAAATAGTTTGTCTCCTCGACATGTTTTCTCTTTCTCTACTTCTATCTCACATTCTTTCTCTCGCTCTCTTTTTCAAACACTCACACTCATTCAAATTAATTATTTCACAAAAATAGCACCAAGTCGAGGAGAACGATATGCACTGACAAAGGTATACAAAATTCGCTCTTCAAGTGTGACTGTGTTACATGTGTTTAAATAAGGTCTTTTTTACGACGACGGTGATTTGCACTGTTTGCAGTTTTCCATTCGCTCATTGAATTCCTCTATCTGTAGCGTCATCTCAAAGAAATTGTAACGATCATGAATATTTCTTGTTGCCGTTCGCAAAATTTCTTGGGGACTCGAGCCAGGAGCTGTAATAATAATTATACAGAAAAACATTTTGTTAATATAAAATACAGAAAAAATATATGCTTTTTTTGTTTAGTTTATCACCTGTTTAGAACCGAAGATGACACGTTAATTGGTGTAACTGGAATTGGATACTTACTTATAACTAGATGAGCCGAGAGAGCAGTCTTGTCGAGCGATAAGGCCCATATTCGCAAATTGTGCACCTTGACGACACCAGAAATTTGCATGAAAGTCGTCTCGACTTCGGAATATTCGAAACCTTTTGGAGTTCCCTCCATGAGAACATTCATCACGTCCTTTATTATAGCTACTGTGGTCAAAAGCACAAGAACCGAAAATAGGAAGGTACAGATCGGATCCACAATACGCCAGCTTGGCTGCAAATAAAAATGAATCACAGTTCATTAATTTTATTCAAAATAACAGTTCTTAAAAATGTTTCAGCCTCGATCACTTACCTGGAAATAAATAATCAACGCCGCGATCAGGACACCGGTGCTTTGAATGAAGTCACCGAGTACATGAATGTACGCAGCTCTGACGTTAATATTCGTTTTATCGTCTTTCCCGTGAGAGTCCGATCCTTTACCATGACTGTGACCATGACCGTGACCTCCTCCGCTGTGACTGTGACCATGCTGATGAAGGGTTAGTCCCATTCTGCACAGAATTATTTAATATACTTAAAAGTGACTGAAAAAGCTAATTTTTTTAAATTAATACCTGACTTGTTAGCAATATTTAAAAAACCTTTTTGCATTTCAGCATTTGTTAGGAAAAAAGCACTGTTAAAAAGATGATTTTGATACCACTAACACGAGATTTACCGCAACACCGACAGCGGATGTGATCAGCATAACCGGGGCATTGAGATCGAAGTCTTCATGGATTACTCGCTCGACAGCGAGATAGAAGAGGATTCCAGTTACTACCCAGATCATGAGGACTGACGTAAGTGCTCCAATTACCTAAAAATTTGATTAAAAACTTTCGTGTTAATGCCTAAACAATTATTAAAGAAACAAAACTCAACCAACCGCTGTAATAATTTCTATACAGTTGAATAAAAATGTTTCAGAAACATTTTAAGGGAATTTACCTCGGCTCGATACCAGCCAAAGGGCATTTTTCTCGTTGCTGGTCTCGCAGACATCCATATCGAGAACAACGAGATGAGAAAGGAGGCAAAGTCGGTGAGCAAATGTGCGGCATCTGTTGCGATTGCCAAACTATTGGACATTACACCACCTGGAACGAACGAAATAGAATTAATTCGATGAAGATCAATTCTATTTCAATGAACATAGTATGTATTCAAACTCTTTCAACTATGATACTCGACTTTGAATCCACTCATTTTTATCGGGTTCAGCTGAATGTTTGCACGTTCAACCAATCTCGACAATTTTTTTAAACTCATTCATTTTTCTTATCGTATTTCCTCATAAAAAAATTAATTATTTGACAATATTGGATTGAATCAATATAAATGTTTATCGATTTACCAATAATTTCGGCTATCATAAAGATGACGCATAGAACACAGGCGATGATGAGCTTCTTTCGGGCTTTCTTATCGATAGCCTCATCCCTCTCTCTGTGACAATGATCTTCCACTGTAATGCAATTCGTTACCCTGTATTATCGAACTCCTCTCTAAGTCAAAATAAAATGTAAAATAAAACAAAATTTTGAAGATTCGTTTAAAACTGATAGTTTTTAAACGTATTATAAAGTACAATTACTATAATTCCAATAATTCTCACGTTGAGTTTGATTCTTTTGATAATCTGGTCCATTCTCATCCATGCCTTTGATAACGGTACAGCATCCAGATAATTTTCCATGAACGCAAAATATGACCCTCTTCGAAGGGGCGACGTTGTCGTCAACTTCATTGTTATTAGGTGGAATACTCGTACCGTATCCAAACGCAGCTTGATCCTTGAACCTGAAACATATAAAAAGAAGACGAATTAATTTGAGCAATTTCCTTTCAGACGAAACGACCGAACAACTGGAAGTCTCTCGATTGTTCAATCGTCACGAGACAGCTTTATCCGAATGTAATACTTCATTATCCCAATATTGAAAAGCGAGTCGCTCCTTGAGCATGAAAAAAATCGATGAAACTCGCATGGAGAGACAAATGAAAATATCGATTTTGCGTCAGCAGCACCTTGTCGACTCGAAGTAACAAATGAGAGTGAGAAAAGAACGATATCGAATTCATTTAAAATGTATAACGACCGTACTTTGTTATTATTATTAGTATTATTATATGTATACAATCTGTAAATAGTAACAATACCGAGAGCGCAGGAATCGACGGAAAAAAAGAATTAATAATTCAGTTCCATCATTCTCGCGTTATCGATAGAGGCGTCACATGTAATATGCATCATATTATATTAGCATTCGTAGAAATCCGACGCGTTGTAATATAACGAGTATTCCGAAAGAACATGCGCAAAGTTGATTACAATTCTTCCGTTGAATGATCGATGTATATTTCATAACAAATGACACGATGACGAGTTGAAAGAATAACATAATCGAGGAATATAAATTTTTGCATTCAGGCATTCCCAATATTTTGTTCTCGCTTCTTGATTAAATTTTATAAATCAATGATTACGATATTCGTTTAACTGTTTGCATTCCCTCGATCGAATGAATTTTTCATTTCATTCAATCGTTTCGAAACAATCGTCGATTGACTGATTAACGTTTAATCACAATTCCTTTATTCGGAATTCTCGAAGTAAAATTAAATTTTTATCATTCATTGTTATTCAAAACATCGTGTGATTAATTTATTTTCATTCGGTTCATTCGAAGCAATCGTTAATTGACTGATTAATGTTTTATCGAAAGCAGTTTATTATGAATTCTTAGTCTATAATTAAATTTTTATCAATTCATTGAGATTCAAACCTCGTGAGTAATTTAATTATCTTTATTCAATTGATTCGTGTCAATAAGGCGATGGAATAATTAATCTTTCGATTATTTCAAAATTGCTTCGACGAAAAATAACTCTGGTATTTTATTGTTTACAGAAAAGAATCTGAGATTCTGATAATCCGATGAGACGATGGGCAGTATTTTGATGTTAAAGGAGTATGAGCTAGGAGCGATTCATCGGAACCGCGATCTCTTGTCTTATCACAAACGTTTCTGTTATTTCCTATCTCGCCGTTTAGTGATTTATCTCTCGTAGCCAGACGTGTGCGAAACTCACAACTGAGAACGATTACTCTCGTGCTAAACCAGCTAACACAATTGTTCAATGTTTATACACAACTTAACGTCGATAATTCTTATCCGTTCCAATGTTCATTCAATTATTGATAATTTCATTTAATCGATTTCCAATCAACCGTAATCATTGCAATATAATGATCGAGCAATTAAAGATGTTTTAATTCACATGACTTTTCCGTGTAAGGCTCGATTCAATGAAATGAAACTGAGAAAGTTAAATACAATGTTTTCATAATTTGACAAATTTGCCAATTGTAACGATCGAGTAATTAATTACGTTATACGAGTAGAGATACAGTCATCGTGTCTTTATCCAATCACTTTTGAAATTCCATGCGTTATAATTAATTATCCAAAATCCAAGGTTGGTAACCGATTGATATAATTGTTATTAATATTGTCACCAAGTTTGCGAAACTCACTCCATGTTATTAATTTTGTAGCTTATGAGGATGGCGTTTCTGTCTCCCTCGGGTGGTCGACCGACAGAGACTGTTCGGATTCAAGTTTCCAACCAACACTGTTACAACGATTGTAAACTGTGGACAAGCCAGGAGAGGAACGAGATCTCTCGCGAGATACACGATACGACAAGAGAGAAAAAAAGAGAGATGGACGTGGTGAGCCAAGCTGTGCGATAGACGAATCGATACTGAATAGTAAAATCATCAAACAAGGGATAAATCGTGTTTACCTATATACACGAGAAGGAGAGGAATAGGTTTACGTCAAACCAGAAATCGACACATGTCCGTATAGAAAATAATAAGACAAGCGTTACGAATAAGTCACGTAGTGTGATTTATATCGATAAAAATTATTTATTTGCTTTTTCTATCATCGTTGCGAATCGAGCTCACACGCTCGATACCGATATTCGACTCAAAAAGTACTTTAGTAAATATCAAAGAGAGGTGGAACGTAGAAGGAAGGCATTTTCTTTGCCACTTAAAGACAAGGAGAGACACAGGAAATTAGCGCAACGTGTCGTTATTTCCTCGTCGCGACGAATTTGTTCCCAGAATTTTTGTATTATGTAAAATCCAGTGATAAAAACGAAATCACGAGTGGAACGAGAATAGAAAAATGTTTCATATACAAAACATCACAATGTTCTGGCGATATTTTACTATAATTTAAATCAAACTATGTCAGTGAAATAATTGTCGTAATTTGTTTATATTATTTTAAATTAGAGAATGTCTTGTTAAATTTTAATATGATTTCTTTTAAATTAATTCAGTTTTTGATTTGCTACAATGGTTTGAGTTAGAGTGAGAAAAGAATTTGTTAAATTATTAATGTTGATTCAATTTTATGAATCGATAGGGAATAATTTAATTGTTTTTTTCCTGCCGACTGTTTTTTATCGATGGTTACGCGTGTAGACATGATAACGGTAATTAGACAGAGAGAGAGAGAGAGAGAGTTCAACCGCATTGACCTTGTTTCAAGATTCTCTGTTATAATCCCCTCCGTCCCTCTAGTCATCGATAATTTTCATATCAATAAAATATCGTACTTTCGGTGTCGTCTCGTCGAGACCGAACGAACGAATGTTGCACCCGATGCATTCTCATTATCACATTCTTCCCCGTAAATGTCAATATTATGTTTGTAATCATTTCCATGACGAACGAGTAAAAAATGTTTTTAAATTATGGTAAAATATAAGCTTCGCTTAATCGAGTAAAATCGAATATTTTATCCATCAATAAGAGTTTTCATCGATCAATTATAATGACACAATAGGATTGATCGAATGAATTCATATATTTGTATCGATTAATTAAACTTTAATGAAAATTAAAAACAAATTTCTTATTAATGAATTAAGATTGAACCGTTTCATCAATTTTCCCATTTCAATATTTAATCGAAAATTCTGTAACTGATCGATTCAACAATTATATAACAAAATAAAAATTTACAAACGACAAATATTGAATAAAAATCACAAATTCAATAAAATTTCTTATCGATACAATTAAAATTGAAAATGTTCATCTTCAAATTCAATATTTCATCAGAATCTCGAAAAATTATTCAATAAATTAAATAAAAACTAATCACACAAAACAAAACATTAAGAAATAATAATTCTCAAATAACAATTGTATTTAAAAAAATCAAATTTCTCATCGATCCAATTGATTAAAATTATTCACCGATTCCCTCAACTTCAATACTTCATCCAAGAAAATGATTCAATCAATTGAATTCAAAATGCTCGATTGATCGAATGAATTCATATATTTGTATCGATTAATTAAACTTTAATGAAAATTAAAAAAAAATTTCCTATTACTGAATTAAGATTGAACCGTTTCATCAATGTTCCCAATTCAATATTTAATCAAAAATTCTGTAACTGATCGATTCAACAATTATATAACAAAATAAAAATTTACAAACGACAAATATTGAATAAAAATCACAAATTCAATAAAATTTCTTATCGATACAATTAAAATTGAAAATGTTCATCTTCAAATTCAATATTTCATCAGAATCTCGAAAAATTATTCAATAAATTAAATAAAAACTAATCACACAAAAAAAAACATTAAGAAATAATAATTCCCAAATAACAATCGTATCAAAAAAAAATCAAATTTCTCATTCGTCCAATTGATTAAAATTATTCACCGATTCCCTCAACTTCAATATTTCATCCAAGAAAATGATTCAATCGATTGAATTCAAAATGCTCGTACCAAAAAATAGAATAAATTAGGAAATAAATTAAGATAGAATAAAGAAATTCGATATTAAAAAAAAAATCATAGAAACGAATACGAACGACACATTCGCGATCCTCTCATTCGTTCCCCGAAAGTTCTCATCGTGTTCGTCGTGGTCCACGTCGGTCTTGCATGGATTTTGCGAGGTCGAGGTCGTCAGAGCGCGACGAATTGAGGAATCACCAAGGTCGAGCCTCATATAACTAGACGACATGGCCGATATTGTTCGTTATAAGCTCGATGTATTAGTGCGTTCTATGCGTGTATATGTGTTCACTTGCACATGCCCGGTTGGTCCAGGGCACCGAGATGCACGACCTGCACTCCGAGCTCGCCTCGCATCGAGGAATCCGGAAAAACTGGTCCACGCTCCCTCGGTCGTCGGAGAGACGAACGAGATCTTCGAATACGTTCAGTCTCTGTCTCTTTCTCTCTGTTTTTTTTTTGTTTATTTTTTTTGTTTGGTCACTCGTGTCGAAAACCTTCCAATCACCGGAACGACGAGAGAGAGAGAGAGAGAGAGAGAGAGAGAGAGAGAGAGAGAGAGAGAGAGACAAAGAGACCTCAACGGATGCACAACACAGTGCTTTTTTTTTGCATCCTTCGAACCGCGCACTTATCAAGACTGCCACTTCCGTTTTTGATAAGAATATTGATAATAATTTTAATAACTGTAACGATAATTAAATTTTTCAGAATGACTCGTTAAAATTGGCAAGTTCTTCTTTTTTTGTGATTGGTTAGTTAAGTCGTAAATAAGGAATAATAATAATCGATAAAGTTAATCGATTATTATTATTATTATTATTGGGATGAATATTTTCGTAATGAAAATAATAATCGATTGTTTTGAGGGATTATTGTTGTTGCTATAATTTTATTGATTTATGGCGATGGCCATTTTTGTAATATTATTATTATTATTATTATTGGGTTGATTATTTTCATAATAATAATAATCGATTCTTGTGATCGATTATTGTTATCATTTTATTGATTTATTACGATGGCCATTTTTATATTATTATTATTATTATTATTATGTATTATTATTATATTGTTATTTTATAAATGTTATTATTATTGGGATGATTATTTCCATAATAATAATAATAATCGATGTTTTGATCGATTACTGTTATTGTTATAAGTTTATAGATTTATTGCCACAGATGTCCATTTTTGTAATAACAATTAGCCTCGTCTTTTTCAAAGTCTCTTGTAAAAATTGAGAAGCTCGATATTTTTGACACTGGTTGGTTAATTATGAAACAAAAAATAAGAGCTGTCTATCAAATCGATCGATCGATATTATTGAAATAACAATTTTCATAAGAACAGTTAACATTATTTTCTCGTTGGAAAATTTCTCGTGAGAATGCTTAAACACTTTTTCCAAATGAGCCAATTCATTATGAAATTAAAAATAATTGCAATCGATCGAATCGATTAATCGTCATCGATACGAACGATCGTTTTTAACGAAATATCGATCATTGTTGTTTTTCAAATTACTCCTAAAAATAAGTCCTCGTGCGTCATTCGCTCGAAGCCCGCATTTCGATAATCAAATAAAGAATAATGGATTGATCGACCGATCGATTGATCGATCGACCGATTGATCGATCGATCGATTGATCAATCGATCCATAAAATTGACATCGTACCCATAATATTTGCCACCGTACTGTCATCGATAGATTCGAAATTTTCGACTTATCGAGTCTCGATTAATCGAGACAATCGATTATTCCTACAAACTAATTTTCCAATTGTCTCGAAATTGATGAAATAAATTCTACCAAATTTACCGATCGATCGAAAATCACTAATAAATCCCTACAAAATTTCAGATCAACTAAAAATAATCTTTCAAAACTCCAATCCCTTTACAAATCGAATTCGAAGTCGATTATTTTCATTGACCTCCAAAAATTAATTTCAATTTAAATTTTATCATTAATTCTATCGTCCTCGACAATCTCCCCAAACATTAATAAAAAATAATTCCAACGATTTAAAGTAACTCGAATCAAAATCGAATTAATTTTCATCAATTAACAGTAATTAATTAAAACCACCGGGATTAAAAAAATATCAATCGATAATGCGAGATGCAAAAGTATCGATTGATATTTATCAATTATTATATCAATCTCCCCAAACATAAAAAAAAATAATTCCAACGATTTAAAGTAACTCGAATCATTTTTGATCAATTAACTGTAATTAATAAAAACCACCGAGATTCAAAAAAAAGAATCGATCGATAATGTAAGGTGCAAATAATCGAACGTATCGATTTC
This sequence comes from Netelia melanura, assembly GCA_964007305.1. Lineage (NCBI taxonomy): Eukaryota > Metazoa > Arthropoda > Insecta > Hymenoptera > Ichneumonidae > Netelia > Netelia melanura. The sequence continues at coordinate 7,548,041 of OZ023258.1, forward strand.
TATCGTGACATTCTTTCAGACCCAACGATACAACTATGTTTGCACATGTGCATGCAAATGCAGTTGCAATGTTCGATGCACTTTTTCCTTATCAGCGCGAAACATACAACCCCCCTCCCCTCTCCTCTCTCTCTCTCTCTCTCTCTCTCTCTCCTCTCTCTCAATTCTCACAATGCAACAGCTTCGTTCACAATCGAACAAAATTTCAACCACAGCTGACAACTCGCTATGCAACAATACGACAATTGTTCGCTTCGCGTTTTACAGAACTTGACCGAGGTAGTGACCGAGATTCTCTTTTCACACGGACAACGAACAAATATAAAAGATTCGACGGTCCGCTAGCCGCTGGAACTTTCGCGATAACGACGCCTCTCGGGCGATACATCGAGGTACAATAGTGACGATAAGCACGGCGTACCGATTGAAAAAAAAATGTGTTTTTTTTTAAATTCCTCGGTTCGTCGATTTTTTCTCGTTTAGTCGTTTTTTTAAATTTATTTATTCTCCCATCTAAGCGTTAAAATTTGTTTCTTCTCTTTTAGTTCTTCCCAATTTTGTTCTCGCTCCGTCCTTTTAATTTTTTTTCTCGTTTAATCGTTTTTTAATTTTTGTCTCTTTAAATCCGTTTTTTATTTATTTAATTATTTAATCGTTAAACATTTTTTGTCCTCGTTTCGTCGTTTTTATTCTTATCTCGTTTAGTCGTTTCTTAATTGATTTTATCATTTAAACGTTAAAAAAAAAATTTCTCGTTTCATGATTTTTATTTTTTTCTCGTTTAGTCGTTTTTTAATTTATTTATTCTTCCATCTAAGCGTTAAAATTTGTTTCTTCTCTTTTAGTTCTTCCCAATTTTGTTCTCGCTCCGTCCTTTTAATTTTTTTTCTCGTTTAACCGTTTTCTAATTTTTGTCTCTTTAAATCCTTTTTTTATTTATTTAATTATTTAATCGTTAAACATTTTTTGTCCTCGTTTCGTCGTTTTTATTATTATCTCGTTTAGTCGTTTCTTAATTGATTTTATCATTTCAACGTTAAAAAAAATTTTCTCGTTTCATGATTTTTATTTTTTTTTTCTCGCTTAGTCGTTTTTTAATTTATTTTATCATTGAAACGTTAAAATTCTTTTTCTCGTTTAGTCGTTATTTTTAAAATTTATTTTATCATCGAGTCGTTTCTTAAATTTGTTCTCGTTCAGTCGTTTTTAAATTTTCCTCTCGTTTCGTTCTTTTTCTTGTTTTTTTTCCTCTCGTTTTATTATTTTTTCTTTTTTTTTTTTGGTTTCGCCGATTTTCTTTTTTTATTCTTCTAACGGAGACGAACGGCTCGTGCCAAACTCATTATGAATAATAACGAAACGATGCGAGGTCGAGCGTCGAAACGGCGATAGTAACGAGTGTACCTACGTAAGCTCACCGTCTAACCCGTGCGTAGCGAAACAAGAAAATCGTCGACTGACGAACAAACTCGACGTACTCTTCTCTCGGACGATATGGAAAGTTGCGACTCTCTATAAAACCAGGACAAGGTATATGTCACCTTGTCAATGGGAGAGTGAGTGAGAGAGTTAAAGATTTGTCGTTGGTATTCGTGCGCGAGTGGCATTTTCATTTCGCAACTATCAAATGTCGAAGGAATTTTTATTCATTTTTTTTTTTTTTTTTTTTTTTTTTTACGATTCGATCGATTTATCAAGCGTTTAGCATTATTTATCACGAATACTTGTCGTCAAGATCGTTCGTGTTAAATTAAAATGAAATATTACAAAAATTTGCACATTTTGGAATTATTTTAGAATTTTTTACTGTTTTTTTTTGTGTTTTGTGAGGGGGAAATAATAAACGTGCTAGGAGGAAAGATACAAGAAGATGTTTGTGGATATTTTAGAGAACTAGAAGAAGTATGTGGGAAGAAAGGAAAGAAGAAAGCAGAAGTAAAATAAATACAAAAAAAAATAAGTGCTGAGAAACAAAGCAAATTATATTTAATTCCAGAAATTTTATTAATTTTTTGAATTGATTCGATCGATTTATCAAACGATTAGCATTATTTATCACGAATGTTTGTCGTCAAGATCGTTCGTGTTAAATTTAAATAAATTATTACAAAAATTTGCACATTTTGGAATTATTTTAGAATTTTTTACTGTTTTTTTTTTTGTGATTTGTGAGGGGGAAATAATAAACGTGCTAGGAAGAAAGATACAAGAAGATATTTGTGGATATTGTAGAGAAATAGAAGAATTATGTGGGAAGAAAGGAAAGGAGGAAGCAGAAGTAAAATAAATACAAAAAAAAATAAGTGCTGAGAAACAAAGCAAATTATATTTAATTCCAGAAATTTTAATTTATTCTTTTTTTTACGATTCGATCGATTTATCAAGCGATTAGCATTATTTATCACGAATACTTGTCGTCAAGATCGTTCGTGTTAGATTAAAATGAAATATTACAAAAATTTGCACATTTTGGAATTATTTTAGAATTTTTTACTGTTTTTTTTTTGTGATTTGTGAGGGGGAAATAATAAACTTGCTAGAAGGAAAGATACAAGAAGATATTTGTGGATATTATAGAGAAGTAGAAAAATTATGTGGGAAGAAAGGAAAGAAGGAAGCAGAAGTAAAATAAATACAAAAAAAAAAATAAGTGCTGAGAAACAAAGCAAATTATATTTAATTCCAGAAATTTCTATTTATTCTTTTTTTTACGATTCGATCGATTTATCAAGCGTTTAGCATTATTTATCACAAATACTTGTCGTCAAGATCGTTCGTGTTAAATTTAAATAAATTATTACAAAAATTTGCACATTTTGGAATTATTTTAGAATTTTGGATTGTTTTTTTTGTGTTTTGTGAGGGGGAAATAATAAACGTGCTAGGAGGAAAGATACAAGAAGATATTTGTGGATATTGTAGAGAAATAGAAGAATTATGTGGGAAGAAAGGAAAGGAGAAAGCAGAAGTAAAATAAATACAAAAAAAAAAATAAGTGCTGAGAAACAAAGCAAATTATATTTAATTCCAGAAATTTTAATTTATTCTTTTTTTTACGATTCGATCGATTTATCAAGCGTTTAGCATTATTTATCACGAATACTTGTCGTCAAGATCGTTCGTGTTAAATTATAATGAAATATTACAAAAATTTTCACATTTTGGAATTATTTTAGAATTTTTGACTGTTTTTTTTTGTGATTTGTGAGGGGAAAATAACAAACGTGCTAGAAGGAAAGATACATCGATCGATTTATCAAGCGATTAGCATTATTTATCTCGAATATTTGTCGTCAAGATCGTTCGTATTAAATTTAAATAAATTATTACAAAAATTTGCACATTTTGGAATTATTTTAGAATTTTTTACTGTTTTTTTTTGTGTTTTGTGAGGGGGAAATAATAAACGTGCTAAGAGGAAAGATACAAGAAGATATTTGTGGATATTATAGAGAAATAGAAAAATTATGTAGGAAGAAAGGAAAGGAGGAAGCAGAAGTAAAATAAATACAAGAAAAAGAATAAGAGCTGCGAAACAAACCAAATTAGATAAAAAATTAGATTTAAGATTTTGTAAAAGACTTTCATTTATCAAACTTTTTTTGCCAATTTTTTTAGCCCGAAGAAACGCGACCGAGTTTAGAGATAAATCAATTTTCCCCAGTTTTTCGATAAATTTTCATCAAAATTAAAAAGAAAATCAAATAAAAAACAAGAATTATAATAAAGAAAAAAAAGTGGGTGAAAAATTGAAAAAAATTGTTATCGTTTAATTGCAAACGACGTGAAAATCGTTACAAAACTTTATCGAAACATTCGAAATAAACGAGAAAAGTTCGCAATTTTCTGAAAAGAAGAAAATAACAAAAACGTGTCTCACGTATCTCTCTCACCACAAAAATCGCCCCTTAATTCCCGGAAACCGCGATAGCCAAAAGAAGAAAACAAAAAACAAAGAACCGAAAAAAAAACGTAACAAAAAACATTTCCGACATTTTTTTCGACTCCCGAGCCGGAGCGAAGCGGTTTGTAGTTACATTTAAGGTCGTCGGAGAACAAAAGTGGATCGAGGTCTCAGGATTTATGCAATCCCATAATTGCGACAAATTTGCGTCGATTAGCGATCGCATTAGTGTCACCTCGACGCGACATTTCTCGATTTTTATTCGTTCGAAAATTCTTTTTATCCAAAGAGAAAAACCGATACGTTCAGTGTCTTCGATCTTTTAACAATGTCGACGAGAAAGAACATTGATCTTGCCCTTCGAGTGAAAATTAACACGTTTCCTCTAATTTTTTTTTTTTTTTTCAAATATGTATATCGATATATATCTTGTCTCTCGACGAAAATTTTATATATATAAGGTTTTTATCTGTGCGCACCGTTGCACACGGTACAACTGAGAGGCTATCGATTTAATCTATCACGATTTAGACTCGGCTCGAAACAGTCGATTCGTGCGAAACTTGGATTTGACCAATTCAAAATTTGTTTATTTTTTTAATATGGAAAATTCAGGCTTTATTATTGACAATTTATAAATATCAGTGTTCGCATTTCTATTCCATCTAATTATTATTTTTATTTCCAATTATTAATTAATTAATTAATCGTTGGAAATAATAATAATAATATAAGAATATAATAGTTCATTAACTAATTAATAATCCAATTATTATTTCTAGATTATTATAATTAGATTATTTTAGAAATAAAAATCTTATTAATTAATTGATTAATAGAAATAATAATTAATAATAAATAAATTATTAGAATTATTTGATTAATTATTTGAAATTATTAGAAATAATTATATTAATATATAATTATTATATTTAATATTTAATATTATTATATTTAATATATAATTATATTAATATAATATTATTTCTAATAATCTAATATTAATATTAGATTATTAGAAATAATAAATCTACTTATTATTTCTATTAATTAATTAATTAATAGAAATAATAATAATTGTATTATTATTATTATTATTTCTATTAATTAATTAATTAATAGAAATAATAATAAGATTATTAATTAGTTAATGAATTATTTTATATATTTAATTAACTGATTAATAATTTAATTATTAATTAGATTATTGATTAGATTATTAATTAGAAAATTATATAATTCATTAACTAATTAATAATTTAATTATTATTTTTATTTCCAATGATTAGTGAATGAATTAATGAATTAATTAATTACTAATTAATGATAATAAGTTCAAATCTCGATATTTACTTTTTACAATTTATTTTTTTTATTATAAAAAAAAAAAAATAATGAGATAAAATATTTATTGGGTCACGTTAACTGCGTATATTTATGATAAAAAAAAGTCTAAAGACCGCTTGTTTAAGGCGGTGTGCAAATTTCGATATCCCGAAGTACCTGAAGTGCACTCGATCTTATCACAGCCAGCGATCGACCACGCGATTCAAAATCAAATTTAACATTGAACAAATCGTTCCATAAAATAAAAGCTCAACCAACGATTGGGAAAATAATTTTTATTATTCTAAAAATTTCCTCCACTTCCTGTCCGATTATTCCAGTCGACATTTTTTCTTATCACTCTTATCACCGCGTCATATTGTCTATTGCTTTTTCTTTCTTACTATTCAGACAGCACGTTTAACTTATTCCAGCTGGAATTTGCAATTCACTAAAAAAAAAAAAAAAAAAAAAAAAAAAAAAAAAAAAAAAAAAATCGACCAAAAATCAATATTATCGGTTCGACTTACAGATTGATCTTCTCGTCGTCCATCGTTCCAACTGACAAGCTCGAAACGAACTTAAAGAAATCCTTTTTGCGAACGTCGAGGAAAGAAGAAACGAAGAGAAGAAAAAACAAAACAAGAAAAAAATTGCTAACTAAACGTGAATTTGATATCGCACGTTTTATAGTCTCTCGATATTGAGCGAGCGACGATACGAGACGGGCTAAACGTTGAGAATCGACTAAGCGAGAGTGTAACTGGTTAAATAAACAAAAAGTAACGTCTACGTTGAATGTCTGGTCGTCCAATGCGTTGTTTGGTAAGATAGCATAACTCTCCTGCATAGAGAGAGAGAAAGAGAGAGAGAGAGAGAGAGAGAGAGAGAGAGAGAGAGAGAGAGAGAGAGAGAGAGAGAGAGAGAGAAAGATAGTGGTGAAAAAAAAGTGAGAGAAAAGCTTAAGATACGAACTCGAAGCTAACATGTAACTTCCCCTTGTCGTATCGTTTCTCGCCTCGCTCCCAAGAAACCGAACGACTTCGAGAAGTGTGAGCTTCGATGATAAAACCGTATAGTAAATACGTAGTACTTTCGATACGTATCTATCGCTCATCGATAAAAACGTGAACGATTCGATTATTTCAATCCACAAAGTTCCCTCGCCTCGAGATAGAAAAATGTTCGAAGAGAAAAAGAAACGACTCGTCGAATTTTCATGGAATCAAAAATTTTGTTAGTTTTTCTACTAAGCTTGGATTGATTTTGTTTCATTTTGTTAAATGAAGGAAGTTTGTATGTATAAGTCTCGGATTTCACACGAGGTGTTCTTTTTTTGTTTTGGATAGATGTGCAAATTTTTGTAGTAATGTAAAAATTGATAAATTTGATGAGATGGATTTATTTGATATGTGAGTTATCAGAAAATGAGGAAGAATTGTAACGAGCGTTGCAAAATTAATTCAGAATCCCTTTTCGTTTCAGAATTGTAACGATGAGTCTAAAATTTTACATCTCAGTCTCTTTCCTAAAACGAGTGACTCTGTTGATCACCACAAAACACTCCCAGTATTGTCTAAAACAGAGGAATATGCCTTCTTTTTTTGTTTCAATTTTCATATCTCAGTTTCTTTCCTAAAACGAGTGACTGTTGATCACCGCAAAACACTCACAGTATTGTCTAAGAGAGAGGAATATGCCTTCTTTTTTTGTTTTGTACAGTCATACACATTTTTGAAGTAATGAAAAATTGATCAATTTGATGAGATAGATTTATTTGATATGTGAGTAATAAGAAAATGAGGAAGGATTGTAACGAGCGTTGCAAGATTAATTCAGAATCCCTTTTCGTTTCAGGATTGTAACGATGAGTCTAAAATTTCACATCTCAGTCTCTTTTGCTAAAACGAGTTGAAATTGATCAATTTTATGAGATGGATTTATTTGATATGTGAGTAATGAGAAAATGAGGAAGGATTATAACGAGCGTTGCCAGATTAATTCAGAATCCCTTTTCGTTTCAGGATTGTAACGATGAGTCTAAAATTTCACATCTCAGTCTCTTTCCTAAAACGAGTGACTCTGTTGATCACCACAAAACAGTCCCAGTATTGTCTAAAACAGAGGAATATGTCTTCTTTTTTTGTTTTGTATAGTCGTACACATTTTTGAAGTAATGAAAAATTGATCAATTTGATGAGATAGATTTATTTGATATATGAGTAATGAGAAAACGAGGAAGGATTGTAACGAGCGTTGCAAGATTAATTCAGAATCCCTTTTCGTTTCAGGATTGTAACGATGAGTCTAAAATTTCACATCTCAGTCTCTTTCCTAAAACGAGTTGAAATTGATCAATTTTATGAGATGGATTTATTTGATATGTGAGTAATGAGAAAACGAGGAAGGATTGTAACGAGCGTTGCCAGATTAATTCAGAATCCCTTTTCGTTTCAGGATTGTAACGATGAGTCTAAAATTTCACATCTCAGTCTCTTTCCTAAAACGAGTGACTCTGTTGATCACCACAAAACACTCCCAGTATTGTCTAAGACAGAAGAATATGCCCTGGGGTATGTTTCAATGCTATCAGCCAAGAGTATAATTATCATAGAAAGTTAGAAAAAAAAGAAAGAAAATTCAAAGAATACAAAATTTGCACTTTGCCCTCTGATAATTTCCCTCATTTACCAAATTCCTCTGTTATCAGAAAATATCTGCCTGGTCATCTACAGAAACTCATGAGAAATAACAATAGTAATAATAAAACGAGAACAAAAAAAAAGAACATTAAAGAATAAAGAAAATTTTGTACAAAATTTCAAACAAGATTCGACGATTTTTGAGAAAACGAAAAGCGTCGACGTTTTCGACGATGACGTATACGTACGACAGGAAATAGCTGAGTAAGAATAGGTCGTTTGCATTATGCAAGACAGAGATGATGGATAGTAATCAAGAGGATTCGAATCCGGTACGCCGTCCTATTCTAACGTTAACAGCGAAAATTGCAAAGCGTGCGTTATTGTTAAAGTTACTCGCTTATTCGATTGCCACAATGGTCGATGGTTCGATTTCCGTAACACATGCGCGATAACAATGTGATGGATGACGCCAGTGAGAGGAAAAAATATACATTTGACAAATATTGACACTAGGTAGAAAAGAAATGTTCGTATAACTTAGCGAATGCGAGTAAACCAAGCAAAAAAAAAAAAAAGTAAAAGGTTGCGTCAAGGTAACGCACATTTTTCGTGACTCGACTCGTCTTTCATTCCTGCCAGAAATACAAAAATGTAAATTATTTCATACAAAATTAAAAATTACTTTCCAACGATCTTAACTTACTCGTATCGAGTCGTTTCTTATAATTGTATACAAAAATTATCTACATTCTTCTTGAAAAAATGTGAACCATTATCAAAATTAAAGAAACGAAGATATTTATAAATTTATAAGTCGTTTCATTCTCGAGCCAAGTTTGTCGATCGACGCGTTTTTGTATTTTTACTTATTCTTGAAATTACTTTCCAACGATCTTAACTTACTCGTATCGAGTCGTTTCTTATAATGGTATACAAAAATTATCTACATTCTTCTTGAAAAAATGTGAACCATTATCAAAATTAAAGAAACGAAGATATTTATAAATTTATAAGTCGTTTCATTCTCGAGCCAAGTTTGTCGATCGACGCGCTTTTGTATTCTTACTTATTCAATAACGAACGCACACTTATTCTAATATTTAATTTTTTTAAACTAAACGAACAAAAAAGGTAAGTCCGTGCTTTACCACATTGGCAATCCAATTGTTTCCAAATCACTCGTAGTAAATAATTTCAATAAAACGTTCGACCGATTGATTTCTTTAACTTTTTCGTCAAACTCGCAAATTGTACGAACACGACCGAAAGAGTCGAGTACTCGAACGTTCACTGATGCGTCGAGAACTGATCGGTCCTAAAAGTAAATTTAAATAGCGACGAGCCGGATTGCAACGATTGCTCTTATCGCGAAAGGTACAGCTTTCTCTTGGACACTCGAGATACACGCGCAGATTTATAGCTCTTGTCGAATCAATTTATTGACAAAATGAAAAAATTATAACCGATACTTTGTCAGTCGTATTATCAACGAGGTGAAACGAAAGTCATCGCGAGTTCATCGTTCCGACCGAGGATACGATTATAACGCCCTATCCTCGTTACGATTCAAAAATTCCATTCTATTTACAATCTTTTACACGAATCTGATAATTAAATCGTCGAACGAATCTCATCGAATTCATTTCGCAATGAACGATCGGTATGTCGCAATACTTTTCAACGCTTTGACAAGACAATACATAAAAAGATAGCAAACAAAAAAAAGAATGTGACATTTACAAAAACAAGCTTCCTGTTTTCTTGTTTTCATAGAACGATATTTTATACAATTTTTCGCTCGGGAGATATATAAAAACGAGCACTTCCGGTCTGCGGTTTGAGCCACCGCGCTGAAATTCTTCACGAACAATGGATTAAATTGCACAATCGTCTATGAATTTTCTAACGTAATATCTCGCGATACGTGGTCGACTCGACGAGTTTTCTTTTCCGTCGTTCCTCTCTCGCCTAATCAATCTTCGCTTCTACCCAAACCCAATCGTCTCTTATTATAATTCAATATCGCGCGCGATTATTCTCCGTTGAATGTGAAAGCAAGAAAGGCCGATTCGAATATTCGATCACATTCCCACAAACCTAATTAACTATTACGCACAATAATTATTCGTTATAATTATGTCGTAACAATTTCACGAAATAGCGAAAACGTATATAAATTTGTTTTCTCATATCGTATTATAATCTTGGCAACGTAACGCTAATTTCCTTTGCAAAAATTCCGATTAGAAAACTGATCGATCGCTTCGAGAATTAACGATCGAATTTGATAAACTCGTTTCTACGCGTTCGAGGTAAAATAAAATCGTTATAAAATTTTGATACACAAAACAGCAAAGTATCTTATACGAATATAATTGTAATCATAACTTATAATCTAACTTATGAAACGTATCGTATAATTTTTCATAAATAAATTTACGTCACGTAATCGTGTTTCCCAATTTCTTCCATCTCTGATTTTAACACGTGGTGTGGCGGCGAAACGACGTGATTCGATTTTGCGTTTTTCACTTCTACAACGCGACACTATGCACCAGGTGCGATTAAGTAACTTTAACAACAACAACGAAAAAGAAGAAAAGAAAATTGAATCGTCGAGCGATACGCACACGCGACGCACGAGAAATAAAATTCACGAACTCATTGTCGTGTCGAGCGGCTCTCGAGCTCGACTGAATATTTTCATTTCTCTTCGGATCACGCGACGATCTCGGTGGAGGCAAATCGCTGGATGTTTACAAAAATTTCGCTTCGAAGATAATTGCGCGTAGCGTCACGAACGTCGGGAAAGAAGAGGCGACTGACCCAAATCGCAAACGAGAAGTTTGACTCGTCTGTTTCCTAGCGAAACGAGTCACTTTCGGTGTCTCAGCACGCAAGAATATTCAGAGTGGACGCGACGAGGGATAATCCTTTCGCCATCGGCTCGTCTCTGTACATCAAGCGCGGTGGAACTTCGTGACGCGGTTTCAGACGCTCGTAATTGATCCTTACGTTGATTAGACAGCGCCGTTTCCTGTCAGAAACAATTTCAAAAACAATAAACGTATATCATAAAACAGTAGAGTATAGAATTTTACTTCTTTTGTTCTTTAATATTCTGACCTCGAATGATTTAATCGCCAATAAATGTTTACGTCGATGAAAGTGTTGGGTCGCGACGTGACTGTAACGTTTGCTTGTAGATAAATAATCTTGCGTTTCTTTATAAACGACAGTACAATTTTACTCGCAATATTCACGTAATTGTTTATTCATTAGAAAACTAACGCTTATCGTAGCTTTGTGAAGTATAATTCATTACGTCGCAGACCCACGCGACACGATAAAACGATTGGCGGGAATTACTCTTAATTAATAATAATAAAAAAAAAAAACATTGGTTTACCAAAAGACTTTGGAACAACCTGGTTGGTGATTCGAAAGGTTCAAAGTCGGGACGTACGAAGACTGTATAAGCAGAATTGTACGAGATAGAATGGAATAATTTGGAAAAAAAATAATTGATAGAGATTTTTAGATAACTCAAAGTATATTCATTGCTCTGTATTTTAAATTGCTATGTTAATATTCTCATGAATAGAGCAGTTGACACCCAAGTTTGAACCTTCGAAACGCCACGATGTCTGGCACTTGGACAGTTCCTGCATTTTCAATCCGTTTCTTCGCAATCGAATGCGAGGTATAAGCACCGGGCGTCGTTGTTCAACTCGACATCGTTTTTGAAACATACTTTGTGTGTTACTCTTCCATTCATACCGTTCATTTTTCCTGATTTTCTTAACAACGATTTCTTGAAAATGAAAGCTGCTCTTTAGCGATATGGCAAACTCGCTTAATTCACCCAAAAAATACAAAGAAGAGTTTTGGAGTGTAAAATTCTGGACAAGCGAAACGTGACAATATTTCATTCAATTTGACGGATTTGTTACTGAGCACGCGGAACGCGGCCGCTACCTCTCCTTAACGAGTACAGAAAAACACCTGTAGCAGAAAAAAGTGACGTTATAAAAATCCTTTTGTACAACTTATGACTAAAAAAATGTTCATCCATTGTAGAGGAGAAAAGGTTTCACAGCTCTTCGTGCATGGCAGCGTCATCTGTAAAATAATTTATCGATATTGAATACAATTTCGTATATCGCGAATACTCTTCATCAATAATCGATCAATAATCATACCGGTTTTCTTCTTTTCGTCGTGTTCCTCTTTTTCCGACTGCCTATTGTCGTTTTCAACTTTCTGTTGAAGAGCTTTTATCTCCTCGTCGTAGCCCGTCCACTCGGGCAATATTCTCATTGCGGCCTGCAACTTTGCTTCCTTCGTCATCGGATTGTTGCACTAAGGGAGATAATAGTTTCTTTGTAATTATTTTCTTAACAATTTTCTGATTCTCAAACATTTTTCAAATATGAAAATATTAAAGTTTAAAGTTTCAAATCGTCAATGAGTTTGGACTCACCAAATCTATAGTTTTTGCGTATTTCTTAGATCTATCGTCGCACCAGGTCTCGCACCATAGCCACTCTTGCGGCAAACTCTTAATAGCAACTTGATGAATCATATTATTCGGTAAATCCTGATCGAGATTCGACAGACTGTTGGGATCCTGACTGAGCGCTTGATACTGTCCACGAAGACGATCGCCCGCGGCTACGCGACGGAATCGTTTCAAATCTACCACGTACAAAGCACTTATGTGATAACTACGTCCTTGAAGATGATTTCGCCAATAGCCCTGTCGCCAGAATCTGCAAAGATACGAAAAAATCGATATAATTTTTCGAAATCAAACATTCCCGATAGTTTTAAAAATATGTTTTATTAATTGTACTTTCGTACCTGAATCCGTCCATTTCGGTTCGACTGTCGCAGAATGGCGGGTAAGCGTAAGGTGCACCCTCGAGATCGAGACTAGCGAGTTCTTTAAGATCGGCCCTGACCACCTGATCCGCGTCGACGAATATTATTTTCTTTACATCCAACGGGAATAAAACATCGAGGAACAAAATTTTGTATCCCCAGATGGTTCGTTGTTTCTCGGTCTGTTGATGAAGCCATCTCGGCCATTTATACTGTACGAGTTCGTACTCGAAACCGTATTCCTCAGCCATATGTGGCAAAAAGTCCTGAAAAGACGAGAGAAGATAGTGATAGATTACCGAGGAATTTAGCAAACGTGAAATGAGAAATTAGATTCCTGGTGCTACCTTCAACGTTGGCGATAGATAATTCTTCAAGAACCAAAATTTCACAGGCGTCTTGGTATGTTTTATCACGCTGAGCATCATAATCTTAAGGAATCTCTCATAAAGATGACCCGAAGCAAGTGAGAATATGTTGAGCTTCTCCTCGCCATCAGCAGCCTCATCGGTGTTCGTAAATGTCCTTCGATCGAAAATAAGGAGAAAAGAGACGTTAGATTCTGGTAAATTAGGATTTAAAAGAACTCGTTAAAACATTTCAGGCCCCTTGCACAAACCAAAGAGATCTACGAAAGAACTACGTAGAAATAATGAGCTTACCAAAAATTGGAAAAGCTAGAACAGAACGGATGAGAAGATAGAAATAAAGACAAGGTGTGAATGAGCTTGCTCGTAGTTCAAGAAAATCATAATAATAATAGATGTACTTACCTCGAGATCGAATTCCATAATCCCGTACTCTTCTCATCCTCGGAGAGCAAATCCATATCAGCCTTATCCGGTTTCTTCGACCCTTTAAGCTTGAGCACGTGACTGCGCAGCGTACTGATTAGAACTTTAACGTCGTTGCCATCTTGTATAACATCCTGACCATCGACACTCGTTATGTCGTAAATTTCAGCAGATCTTCCTTGACGCAGTCGCAACAACCATTCGCCAGGATTAGCCTTCAATTGGAAATATCCAAGATTCGCCATCACGATCGTGTCAACCATCACCGGTTGAGAGTCCGTTCCGAGTGTTATTTGCAATCCTCTCGGTGGGTTTCCCATCAAAGCCTCGAAACAATGTCCCTCGAGTAACAAATGCTCCAGTTCGAATTCGCTGTGAACTCCCATTGCGACGTTATCGAGCTTGATATTGTCGAGATCGTAAACACTCTTGACGACCTCGACGAGCCAATTTTCTGGCGCGTGTATGTACTGCGTGAGCAGCGACGACGTCGGTAATTTTGTGAACTTTGCGACCGCACCAGCCAACTGCCCATCGGCGGAAAATTGTAGCTCCGGCTCGAGAACGAAACGATAGAAACTCTTCAATGGCATGTCACTGTTCTTCTCGACGCAATTGAGGAATACTTTGATGTTGCAGTTCAACGATTGTTGGAGAGTCGTGAGTATCGAGCCTAGCTTCTGGGCACCTCGGGAAACCGGATCGACGATTGCTATTAGATTGAAAGCTACCTCGTCGGGATTGGCAGCAGGAATTTTCACCACACTGTGTAAGAAATTGTTGTTATTTGTTTTTCATCCTGAAGAGAAAATGGAATTTTGCGTTTTTTACAAACCTGTGTTCGTCGCCACTGAACGGAACTTCGTAGCGACTTCGGGTTTGAGGTCTCGGTACTAGCAACGAAGATATTTGCATTATCATATCGTCCGACACTTCGTTCTTTTCTGCAAGATTCAAAGAAATATCTGTAATGTCATGCAATGGGAAAGAGATTAATCCGTGTGAGTTATTTTTTTTACCATAGTCGTCATCGTCCTCGATCGCTTGAATTTCAATCAAATTCGCGAGGAGCTTGTCGCCATAAGTGATCTGACTAAATTTCTCGAGAAGAGCAAAATCTTCATTCGTAAAATCCTCGTCGGCGTCCAACGGTCCTATAACACGACCGTTGCAAACGATCGCTCTTCCTCCAGCTTCCAAATCGAGAACGTTTCTCGCATAATAGTGATGCACACCGTGAACGTAATTGTGATCCTTCATGAGAGTTTTGATTTCTTCTTCCTCGATATCAAAGTTTCCATTCTTGATCAATTCGGCAGTATTCTCTCTGATCAAACGACTCATGTAGCTTATCGCTTTTTCTCCGGACAAGGCTTTCATCGCGGCTAATGCTATTTTGTTAATCTCATTGCCTTCGGGACTCGTGTCACCGTCGCTATTTATTATTATCGCAAGCCTCACGTCAGTGTTGGTTTCCTGCAAACGGATGAAATGTAAATTTTGCCAAATTTCGATAAATGAACGAGAAAAGTATTTGAAAGATTTCTCACCAAGTATTCGATGGCTTCACGCAACAGTCGCCTACCAGGTACGGTCTCAAGATCTACCACGACCCAGAACGAATACAAATGACGTACGCTAGTTCGTCTAGGAATTGACAAATAGTTTGTATTCGACATTATCCACGCAGCTGCATCCTGCGAACTCCAGCTTGTATAATCGTCGTGATCGGGCACTGTACCGATTAGATTCAGCCACTTGTTCTTCTCCGACTGCAGTACTCTCTCGTTCAGTCTGTGTTAAAGCAAACAACTGCATTGTTGAAGTTATATTAATTTATTTATTATGTTTATATGTATATCTTTACCGTAGCATAACGTTCGGTTGATTCATGATGAAGTCAACAACGTCGTCACTATCGGTGACTTCGCCTCTGTAAACAGCTTTTTGTAATTGCGGCATTTGCGTCATTATCGTAGTAAATACGGTTTCCTTGAAGGAATTCGGATCAAGATCGTTCGACGCTAATGGCACGCCATTCAGTAAAGCCTGAGGGAATTTTTTGAAACCTGTGCGTCGAACGAAATCACTCGCCAAATGCCGACGAACGTCGTACTCGGAATCTTCACCAAGAATGGAGCTTACGTTCGCCGAGGGATCTCGAGCTCGTATAGCTTTCTTCACCAAGTTGACGTCAGCTGTCTCAAGAGGATCAAGGTAACTGCTGAACTGTGATAAAAAAAATTAATTAATACCTTGATGAATGTTTTTCAGTAAAAACGTTTTAACGAAATACTCACCTCTTGCAAAAAGTACAAAGCTTCGGTGGGACTCTTCGATTCAGCGAAATAGTTGTAAGCGTTGTTAATGGCTACACTCGCGTCGTCAAGACCGCTGATCGAAGTATCATAATTCGTCACAAATACAAATCCAACACGCAATGGAACGAGATAAGCCGAGAATAGGGATTCGGCAAATGTGATTAAGGGCTTCGACAAATGGCTCACTGGATCGATTATCAGAACGAGATTGTACAAATTGCGACGAATATTGCGAAGCATTCCGGAATACGTGGGACGGAATAGCGCGCTTAGACCACGGGACCATCTGTTATAACGAGAATCGTTCTCGATGTCGTTTACCCATATTATCGCCGAATCTCGTATGTCTATGGCAAAATCTTGATTATCCGGATCACCCGAGAGATCCAAAGCTAGCAATTTGTCCATTCTTTTGTTACTAAATCCTGAAAATTGAATAGCGCATTATAAGCGTTACAAAAATCACTTGGACAAGTGTTTTTAGTTGTTATCGATCAAACCTACTTTATTACTCGCATCTTTCAGACGAAATCGACTTACCGATTTTATGAAGCGCTTCCATCACTCTGAGCTCACCCCTCAATGACTCGAGAAGCGTAAGCACATCAACAGACTCCAGATCGAAGAATAGGCCATTTATGAACAAAGCCGTGTCGGTTGGCTGAATGCGCAAGTTTCCGAAGAACATATCCTGATTCTGTTTCATTTCTTTCTTCATCTCATTGCTGACCTTAGTTTTTATCAGCGATTTAGCTTGCATTGGAAAATTCTGAGCTATGTCCATAAGCACGTAGATACCTTCGGCAGGTGGCGAGTTCATTATTCTTTCAGCAGCTTGATGGCTAAGTTCCTGAAATTGCCAGACCTTAAGAGCACCTATCTCGTGACTCGTCTCCAGCAGGTGAGTCTGAAACTCATCGAGTTCAGAATTGATGTCGGGATAAAGTTTTCTGTAATGAACAAAATTGTAATTTAGCCTGGGTTTTTCTTAAAAAAATACGAAAATGAAATAACAAGATAGCTTTACTTGAGAATCGAAAAGTTTATTCCATCTATTTCGTCGACACCTTCGGTCATTGCTGCAGAATCTTTTTCAGTGTCCTTTATGTCAGAATCATCAGTGGCTTTGTATTCAGTAGATTTCATCTGCAACTCGACTCCGTAACCCGACAAACGCAGTTTGCGATCGGGTCGATCCTGAAACAAAAATTACAAAAAAAGTTCGGATGTCAGATTGATCAAAGAAATCAATGAAAGGTACGACAGATTCTTATTTGTACCTTCACATAGTGCCTCAGTGTGTAACTAATCTTTTTGAACTCTGCAAGAATCTTTAATTTCTCATGAAACTGAACAAATTCAGGCGTCCCAATTTGTGCGTAGAGTACAACGTGTTTGGTCGGATGTTGAGACCCAGGATAATGATGGTCGATACTGTAAGTATTAACAGGTTCCCAGTCATCCTGAAAACAAAATATTGGTACCGTTCTAAGGTAAAAAAAATTCATTCTTATTCGAAATATTATTGCTATAACAAATGATTACCTTATCAATCCAGGCTTCAATGTCATCTACCGAGCAGGTAAACTTTCCACCAACATCCGCAAAAGCTCTGCAGTCTAAACGAGACGTATTTTTATTTCTAGCCATTTGCGAGAACATCTCAACTTTGGCAGAATAAATACGTAGTGACAGGGCAAGCTTCAGAACCGATAGTTCTATCGAACTAAGAAACTGGCTAGCTAGTTGAAGAGCTTTGTCATATCGTTCTTTGTCCGTTCCTAAAAACAAAGGAATTTAGTTTTCTGACAATTCTTCTTGTCTCTTTTTAAATTCGAAGGCAAGAATACTGACCCGAGATAAGTACGTCATCGTCCATAGCAGCGATAGCGTCTATGTATCGCCAAAAGTAATTGGAATTCTCATCGCTGAGATACTCAGCAACTTCCAATGCTATCGGACTCTCATCCCATTTGGCATTAATTTGTGTAGTAACATACTTGTTTATTCTCCTATCTGTATTCGCATGGCTCAAACCGGCGAGCAGCAAAGATGTAAGAACTAAATGCCACATCTGCAAAAATAAATTATAGGTTAAGAACGTTCGAACACCAAGACTGTAATGAATAAATTTTCAGCTCGCTAAACATGCTTTTGGCCACGCAAATAATCCACGTTCGATCAAATATAATATTATGTCAACAAAAAAACGGAGTAGAATAAGAATTTTTTGGTACATTCTGTTTTCGATAACCTGTGGAAAATAAATCACTTTTGATGTTCTCCTTTATTATTCTGAACGTCTCGTTTGTAAATTCTTAACTTTACCGTAATATCGGAGTCGTTGAAACAATAATCAAGATGTATATATTCCTCACCTTTTATAATTTAATATAATAATAAATCACTCATAAAGAATACATCGGTGACAATGACCAACGACCAATCCATGTGTCGCACGTGCCGCCAGAGAACATATAGGCTGAATGCGAACGACGCGCGAAATACGTAGTGCTGCTTCGTCAATGTGTGGACATACACAATACGCTCACCTCGAAAAAAAACGGTTCGAAAAACTTGCGAATTTTTACAAAAATTTCATGTTTTTACATGCTTTGACGACCTACAGCAAGTAATTTAGATTCCTTACTGATAAAATACTCAGGAAAAATCAGAAAATTGCACAAAAAATGTGCCTTTTTAAATCTCTCAAAGAACCTAAACAATCGCGCCAGCAACTGTTAAAAACGGAGATAGAAGCAAGACGGTGTAAGCCTAAAAACATCCATACAACACGTTAGTACCGTTGGTACAGGCTGCAGCACAGTATGACTACAGTCTCACTGACTTGACGGAACACTCTTGAAAATGTCCAAAAAACAAGCCAGTCGAGGAGCATTTAAACGACGGAACACGCTCAACACCAACGAATACAGAATTACAGACGTGCCCATCAGTGATTAGGAGGGAGATCAGCAATGCTTGACAAAAGTTGAAACCTCCAGAGTTCTGCGACCTCTCAGTGGCCAAAGAGTGAACTTTTTTATACCCACGTGACGTTGACCGCGAGGACCGCGAGCTATCGTAGTCATATATATGACGAATGCCTCGGCGATTCAAACGACATTTTTGAATCGCAACGGCATTTGCCATATGTACGGCGTCAATTTAATGAGGTTAAATTGATCGTAAGCTATCTACAGCTATATAAAAAAAGTTCATCCTTTGGCCGCTCAGACATCAAAGAACCAACTCTCGAGTGATATTACAGTTAAAAGGATGTTTAATTCTCCAGAGTTCAACCATTACGCGCATGGTGGCAGGTTGATCGATGAACAGCTGATGAGTCGTATTTTACTGGCTTTACTGATTTAACCACTGTAACACTGCAAAGATACAGTAATTCATGAGTGAAATCCGATATCATTGAGTTTCGTAGAATAAAGTCAACAAACAGTAGAACAACGTGCATTTGGTAAAATGGGAGTAATTGAGTATTTTCAAACGTTGTCGGATAATCCCTATTTCGGTGCGGGTTTCGGCCTATTCGGAATCGGTGCGGGTGCTGCATTATTGCGAAGAGCATCCCAAACCGGTGTCCTTTTATTCAGGTATGGGATTTAATGCTCGTTATGATATTCGAACGTAATTAGAACAATAATTAATTGTGACGTTCAGACGCCACTACATGATAACTCTTGAGGTGCCATGCCGTGATAAGAGTTATCAGTGGCTGCTCCAATGGATCACCCATAAGGGCGCCAGAAAAACTCAGCATCTCTCCGTCGAAACGAGTTTCGAACAACGTGACACGGGTCATGTTAAAACAAAATATGATTTTATACCCAGTATAGGAACGCATTTCTTCAGGTACGCTCTCCCATCGGAATAAAAAAAATACGTGAAACTGCAATTCAAGCTACATGTTTATGTTTTTATTAATAATTCAGATACCAAGGCAATTGGATAAAAGTCGAGCGTACCAGAGAACAGCAAACTCTGGATTTGCACATGGGAATTCCCTGGGAAACTGTTCAACTGACGGCATTTGGAAAAAATCGAAATATATATTTCAATATCCTGGAAGAAGGTAGGTTATGTTCATTATTCACCTACATTCGAATGTTTGCGCTGAAATATTATGGATTGAGTATCCATTTCAGATGATTAATATTGATATGTACCGAATGTTTGGGTGTATCAATGAAAATTTGTCAATTTCAGCAAGACAAATGGCTTTGAAGGAACATGAAGGAAAAACGTTAATGTATACGGCAATGGGAAGCGAATGGCGTCAATTCGGTCATGCGAGGAAGCGACGTCCGTTGGAATCGGTAGTCCTGGACGTCGGAATTGCGGACAGAATAATAACAGACTGCCGAGAATTCATTAACAATGCTGGATGGTATAGCGACCGAGGTTATTTTGTGTAAAGTATCGCGAGATGCTAATCACCGGACTAGCATCGAAAAATTCCTTTTGTTCCATTGTATCGTGAAAATGTATATTTTTTTCCTTTCTCCGACTCGCAGGAATTCCATACAGACGCGGATACTTACTTCATGGCCCACCTGGCTGTGGAAAATCATCCTTTATCACAGCCTTGGCTGGCGAATTGGAACGTGGTATCTGCGTACTGAATTTGTCTGAACGAGGTCTAACGGACGACAGATTAAACCATTTGCTGTCAGTAGCACCGCATGAAACCATCATTCTGCTCGAAGACATAGACGCAGCTTTCGGCAATCGAGAAGAGACCAAAGAAAGCAAGAATCTCTTTGTATTATCTTTCTAGAGTCATTTGATAAGTCTCCCCTCTGTCTCTTATCCAATTTGCGACAATCCTTCGAGCAAAAACTATTGAAGTTGTGAAGAAAAATTCACCGTTAGAATTTTCCTTGTGATGGTATTTTCATTTGTTTTTCTTCTTTTTCTTCGTTACAGTGAAGGCCGCCTACGACGGATTAAATAGGGTGACATTCAGCGGGCTTCTCAACTGTCTGGATGGTGTTGCATCGACCGAGGCTAGAATATTGTTCATGACGACAAATTACCTCGATCGTCTCGATCCTGCCCTGGTTAGACCCGGTAGAGTCGATGTCAAAGAATACGTTGGTTGGTGCAGCGTCGATCAGATCGAACAAATGTTTCGTCGTTTCTACCTTAGTTCGACTGAGAATTCAATCGACACCGCCCGCAAATTCGCCGAGCGTGTGATGAGTCACAATAAAAACGTTAGTCCTGCTCAAATACAAGGATTCTTCATGTTTCACAAGAACAATCCCGACAAGGTGTTGAACAACGTTTCTCAGATATGGGAACTGACGTGACCGTACTCCAGTTGGTGCGGTATTCGTACCGCAAAAGAAGAACAATGCGATCAATGTAAATAGTTCGTGTAACAAAATAATTCTCGAATCACTGTCGAGCGCCCCTAAAAATCATTAATTCACTACCAAATATCGAGGTGCAACAACTGTAGAATGAAAAAATACAAAGATTTTTTTTCACATCGTTTCAATTTTCTTTTTCCTTTCATGTATAATATCAAAATTATCGTTACATATTATAGTGTACGTATCACTGGGTTATAATACTCTTGGAGTTTGCTACACGTAAAATCCGTAAACGAGACAGTAAAACAAAAAAGAGAGACCTTGATTTTATTATTAACACGCTCGAAACAACGAATAAATATTGTCTCGAGCACTAGATAAAATGTTTCTTGTTTTTCTTATTTCCTCTGAGTTTTCGATCCAATAAGATCGTTGCCGCTGATATGTTGAATATTTACATCATGTGCTCTTCTAAATTGTACAAATATATTTTTCCTCTTTTATCTCGACGATTATTGCGAATTTTGAGATCGTGATTGGAAGTTGAATTTACAAAGGTTTCGTCTAGAAACTCCAGATGTAAGGTTCGTAATTCAACGGATCCGGTTGATCCATGTGAGTCGCATGACTATTGCCGCTGCTCACCATACAAGAAGGATATACCGCTGGATTGGTCAAGCCAGCCGGGACAAGGGACGTTGCCATCCGGCAATCGGGTCTTTGTTGCATTATCGGGCCCATAGCTTGCATCGATTGCGATACGGATGGAACTTGAGGCACTGGTGGCGATGAAACCAGTGAAGATGCAGACAAATTGTGAACAGGTTGCATCAGTTCTGGGCCAGTAACGTAGTTCGCCACTGAAAAGTTACAAAGATATTTATATTTCATCATAGAGCCATTATTTTTCCTCCATAAACTTACATGGTCCATTATCGTTAAACTGGATAGCTGCAGGCTCGGCAATTATATTAGCGGGCGGTGTAACACCTTTGGACTCGATATCTTCTGTTTTCTTCTTTCGTTGAGATCGCTTCGGCGTTGCGTTAGCCGCCAAAACTCGCTTTTTTCCAGCGGACGACTTTTTTCGCTTCTCGCTCGAAAGTTTCGGTTTATTCGGCCGATTTCCACTGGGTTGCCACAAGTGTACCGTGTGTACAGCATTACCCTCGCTGCGGGCAAAAATAGATTAATGAAAATGAAACCAATGTTTCGTATCACGATAATCTATGAATAAAGAAAACCCGTAAGAAACTGGAGAACAATTCACGAGACTCAAGCCTTACCCTTGCTTCTTGCCGAGTTTCCAACTGTGAATTCCAGCTTTGTGCAATCTCTCGCGAATTGTGTCGACGCTACAATTAAGTCCTAACGCAGGCGCAACGTGTTTCGCCGCTGTTAAAGGATGTTGCGTCGCCATGGCAATTATAGCATCGTCCTGCTCCTTGGTCGTTATTCTTCGTCGACCTTTTCTCTCCTTCGTCTGAACGTTGCCCTCTTTGTTCCAACGTTCGAGCCATCGTTTCACGGTTCTTTCGGATCTGTTGATCGCGAGTGCGATCGAAAGTGTCGACAAGCCGGCCTCTGACATTCCGATCATACGATTTCTTATCTCCACGCTAGTTTCCAACGTTCCCTTAACTTTGCCCCCTTTCTTCTTTCTTTTCTTCGCGCTCGACGATCTTTCGTCTTCATCCTCTTTCGAACCGTCTCTGCTCAGATCGTCCAAGTCCGACAACTGGTCGTTCGAGCTGCGCGAATTCGAACAACTGTCCGAACGAGTTATCGCACCGGGTTGATCGTTCGTCGATGGACTTTCCGTATGTGGAACGATCTGCTGTTGAACCATCGTATGTTGTTGCTGTTGCGCCTGATGCTGCTCGAGATGATGATGATGATGATGATGCTGCGACTGAAGCTGTTGTTGCTGCTGTTGTTCCTGCATGTGTTGCTGATGAGCTTGTTCCCGCGCCTGTTGTGCCTGATGTTCCTGTTCTCGTTGAGTATGCAATTCTTGCAACTGTTGTTGGGGCGGAGGCTGCTCATGGCTCATAGAATGAGGTTGTCCCTGAAATTAGAGATTCGTTGGATAGATCACTTTGACCCTATATTGTATGAATTATGAAGGCGATGGAATAAAATTCTTTGTCAGTATGTTAAAAGATTCTTTTTTCAAAACCAATTTTGAATCCCAATTGTACATTTCTACGTGTAAGGGGTCAAAGCAGGTACTCTCCCTAAAGCTTGTTTCGAGTAAATTGCCGAATTTAAGAACCTTAAGTTTGGAAAAGACTGTACGTACTACCTGGGGATAGTGATGACTTCCTTGAACCAAATCAAGGGGCCAATTTTGCGCTATGTTCAAGCCGGGATGATGTTGATAGACCGGAGGCTCCGGGGGTTGAACGAGACTGAGAGGATGGCTAAATTGCGTCTGATCGGTAGGCAAGGGTTCGTTCCCAACTTGCATATCATTATTTCCCTGTGTCAAAGGAACTGTCGGTGGAGGTTCTTGAGGCACAGTTTGCTGAGGAAATGTGAATTCTGGCTGAACGACGGATTGCTTATTCGAATTATCCCTCGGTGCGCCATCTCCGACATAAAAATCGCGCGCTCGTAGTTTTAAGGGACGAGTTCTTTTCCTCGTGGTCGATGAGTCGATTCTCTTGCTTCTATTGTTACCCTCTTTAGTTACTAGCTTCTTCTTGCCCAGCTGAGTTCCGGTCGGCCTCCACACGGCTTGCTGAACCGTAGCACTGTCGCCGTCGCTGCTGAGAAAAGTCATAAATAATTGTTTCAAAGGTCAAATCCTTCATTTGTTTTTCCGTTTGTACAATAATTCAGTGATTTACCCAAGGGGTATCCTTTGCATGTGCTTTCTCGATGGGCTCCAATTGTGAATACCGGCTTTGTGCAATCTCTCCCTTATCGTGTCGACTGAACAGGTGAGACCAAGCGCGGGCAAAACAGCTTTTGCAGCGGTTATAGGAGTTTGAGTAGCTAGTCGTATTATAGCATCGTCCTGTTCGGTTGTAGTTGCTCTTTTTCTCCCGCATCTTTCTCGTGTCTCTACGGTACCTTCCTTGTCGAATCTGTTCAACCAACGTTTGACCGTCCGTTGCTGAAATACAATCAGTAATATTCTCATAACATTTTTATTAATATCTATCATAAATTTAATCCACCTAATAAATATTTGCATACCGAACAATTTACCGCTGCTGCTATATCCCGCAGCCCTAAACCAGCTTCGTACATACCAACCATCCTATTCCGCAATTCTGGCGTGGTCTCATGAACTCCCCTCGTTTTCCCCATTTTTCTATCTATTCGTTCACAATATTAATATCTATCGTACGAACAAGGGTACTCAATAAATCGTCTTCAAAATCCTTCTCAAAGCCCAGCGTTGCATTTATGTTATTTGTAAAATTCACGCGGCCCAAAGAAATATTCAAATCCTTCGAATGTATACATACATCTATATACATATATATGTATAAATCTATATAAAGGGACAGAAGCCACGTGACAAACGTCAATAGTTTCCCCAACGAATTTTTGAAACTTCCATTTTTAGGTTAAACAAACACGTCTCTTGGTGAGAAGCGATATCCAATACTCCACCAAGATCTGACTTGGATTTTTACCGATCTCGTAATGTTTCGTGCGCATTAAAAAGATCCACGAGTAATAAAGCTTTCTTCGTGCCTTCGACATCGTCGCAGCGTCGTAAACGCCAACGACGATAGTACAAGAGTGTCTATGAATTTCTGTCGCATTGATCGGGCCCACGAACTCGATTGTTCGAAACGAATTCACTGTCACGGCAATGCGATAACCCCCCTTCGATCCCCCGGAGTTCCAAGAGATGCACGTTTACAAAGCTTCTTTTTTTTAATTGAAATCTGATATTTCGTTGGTAATCCAAGAACCGAGATACCGCGAACGTATTTCCAGTCAATACAACTCCGGGCTGCACGGAGCGTTGGTCCGCGATTATTTTGTCCCTCCGAACGTTATGACGATCTTCGTATTTTGCAATTCACGAGGGTCTTCCATTCACAAATTTCTCGCACGAAATCGTGATGGTTCACGAAGAAACGGTATTACGTCCTTTCGCGATCAACGATCGACGAAATATCTGTTGATTGTCGTCGATAATACACGGAGCATCGTCAATAACATTTCGGCTGACTGTACGAGCACTCCAGCTGTACAGTCCGTGGCAATGATTTTGTCCAACCGAGGGGAACGCGCTTGGAGCTATTCCTCTGTACAAAATTCTCTCGAGCTATTGAAATAATATTCGTTTCATACTTAGACTGCTTATTAAGAGCGACATTTTAAGGGATTGTAGGTAAATGAAGCATATTACACAAATATAAATCTTCTCATTAATATGACCTGTGACTGATTTTCGGAGTTGTATTATACACGTACATATCTATATATATTATGTATATATGTATACATATATCTACATCACGGCGCAGGTCCCTGACACTGGACATAAATTCCTAATACTCGTAATACGCAACATGGTCATCTTAGCGTGGCCGCCGTAGTGTGGCGCTAGTAGTACTGCGCGTTTCCCCCGTTTCCTTTCATTGCGCATCGCGTCGTCGACTGCCATAACCGTTCTGAACGCGTCTATAATTTCTATAACCTAACAGCTCAGTTTTTATTTATGTGAATTTTTAGTGTTTTACAAAGTGTTTAAAAAATTAATTTGTTTAAATTGCCGTGCGTGTATGTGAGTTCTGCGATGCCGTCGTGTGTGGTAGTCGGTTGTACATCAGGTTACAAGTCTAATCCTGAAAAAAGTCATATTTTTCGGGTGCCGAAAAATCCCGAAATCCAGAGCTTGTGGATAAACGCACTCGAGCCTTCAGGCATAAAAATTAAGACGACGCACTCAGTGTGCGATAAACATTTTCGCAGCCATGAAATATTGTGGCAACGTGAATTGCTCGGACCTGATGGGTCAGTGGTCGGAATTGTAAGTATCAAAAGTTCAGATTCAAGTTTTTCTTTTTCATTTGATCGCTATGTTTATTCTTTATTACTCGTTTTTCCAGTCACCGTACAAAGTTCCACAACTGAAAAAAGGTTCTGTCCCATCGATATTCCCTTGGACAGAATTAATAAACCCTAAAAGAGAAATTCGAATTGATCAAGGCTCTCATAATTCACTCGCAACAATTGAAGACGCAGTGGATATTCGAGTTGCGGAAGAAAAACATATACACAAATCGAGCAGTGTGTCACAAACAGTTCAGTCTGACGAGCCTGACGGAGATCCAAGCATAGACACCGTGACTGAATCAACGGATGATTCTAGTCTCTTACAGTCTGTTACAACACCAATGAAATTGACAATTGAAGAGTTAGCTTCCATAAATATATCCATGATATCAGGATGGATGAAGCAAACCTTGACGTGCGAAGGAACAACAATGGTACAGTTCTCCTTCAGCCAGTGTATAAAGATGGGTGACTCTTTCAAATCATTTGTTCAAAGAGAACTCATCGTTAAACGTGACATGTCATACCAAATCAGTATTCTCGGCATGGAATTTTGTGCGACAAATAATACAGTGAATATCGATTTCAGTCCGATACATACAATCCAAAGATTACAAGATTTGTTATTGACACTGAATGGCCTGAATATATGCATCGGAATGAAAGCTCCTGTCACAAACACTAGCGTAATCGATAGTTCACTGTGCAAAGATCTCTGTGGGACTTGGCGGCACTCGAAATGCTCTCTCTTGTTGACAATGACCACTGTTTGCTTATTTTGTCAAAGAGCACGAAAAGCAGTTACGACAAAACTTCGAAAGATCAAGAATAGTGAAGAGACTCCCAAAATTCTTCGATTAAAATTATCACCAAGAAAAAAAAAGTTTTTCGTTAAACTGCGACGAAAATATCATTCCGCAGAGAAAGCGAAGCAGCGGGCACAAATTGCACTGTTGAAAACAAAATCGGAATTAGAAGAATGTCGACGGAAAATATCGAGTAAAGAAGATTTTCTGAATGAATATCTAGAATCTTCAAAACTACCACACAATCAATCTCGAGTTTTAAAACAAATCGTGGCAGCTGCGAAGTGTGGACAGAAAAAGGGTAGACGGTATTCCGAAGAATGGATTCTGTTGTGTATGCTATTGCATATGCGATCATCTTCAGGATACAGTTTTTTATATAAAAACGAAATTCTACCACTGCCTAGCATTCGCACAATTCGAAGGTAAATAGAATACACATATAATCATGTTAGTGATGTTAGTAATATTTAAAAAAAATACTTGATCGACCATTCAATATTTGCAATTAGTCTTTCACAATTAATTGGAAAATTATTTGGCATTTTTCGAAGGCAAACTTACTACACAAACATTTGCCTGTTACAGATATCTTTCCAACCTCGATATTTCCTGTGGGGTTGACGCGCGATTTTTTGATGTCCTGGAGTTGGCAATGGCAAAAAAAGAAGAACACCAAAAACATGGGGGTGACTCCTCGACGAAATAGCAACGCGGCAAAGTGTCAACGTCGATACGAAGAACCTTACGATTTTGGCAGAGAGGGCGAACCATCGAATAATTTTAATGAAAAAGCCAACCATGACCTAGTTATTATGTTTCACCCATTGGCTGATGACTATTCTCAACCGATAGCCGTGTTTGCATCACGGGGACCCGTCAAAGGAGACATACTGGCTCAATTAGTGTGAGGAACATTTTAGAATTAACGAGATGAGTAAAGTTATCTTGTGTGAACGTGACTTTATTTCGTTTGGGAATAATATACACATGTTACTCCAATGAGCATTGCCGAGTTACTGTCCGTATCGCGTAGCTATGAGATCTTCCTCTTCCCTTCCACCATCTAATCGTTGGCGCGTCATATTTTGAAATTCCCTTATATTAGTAATTAAAGCTATTGTCTTGCTCGAAAATGCTGGTGCGAAAATTCACGGAGTAGTAACGGATGGAGCGAGCACTAATCGAAAATTTTGGACAGAGTTGGGTGTTACCGGAGAACGACAAAACGTGCGCGATTCACTTCGAGCATCCCAACGATGGAGACCGTCGAGTTTTCGTTTTTTCCGATACACCCCACCTAATTAAAACAATTCGAAATCGACTACATGCTCGCAAAGTTCTACAGGTATAGCCTGTTCGTTATTGCTGTCGATTGATATCGATATTTGCGACCAACGACTTTTCACAACTTGAATTTTATAAAATGTTATCTTTATATCTTTTCCACGCAGATGGAACCAGCTCAACCTTGCATCAAATGGGCTGATAACGAACTATTACATGAAAAAGATAAAGAATTAGCATCCAAGTACTCATTTGTTTTCGTTCATCAAATATCTGGAAGAACGATTCGCTGTCCATTGTAATTCGAACTTCGTTTTTGAATCTATTTTAGACGATGTTTACAAATATAAGATGTTAATCTTTTCTTGTACGATCCACGCTGTTGATGTGATTTTTAATATCAACCAATCTTTTGTTATTTCACGAATGCAAATCTATTGTTCCAGAATGAATGTATAACAACAACAGAGCAATCAGTTGAGAAACAAAATTTCTAAGTTTTCTCGAACATAATGGAATGAACACTCTGAAATGTGAAATATTTTTGTATTATTGATGTTATTCTTTACTACCCTTCAAGCAAAATAAAAAAAATGCAATGCAATAATTAGACGCTGTAAACTGCGTTGGCATGTCACAGTCGTCACAGTCAGCGAATTGCATGAATACGAGCCTCGTGCAGTACTACTAGCGCCTCTAGCGGACGGCGACTCTAAGATACACAACAGGAAAGTCTTAGTGCCAGGGACCAGGGACCTGATCACGGTCTTGCATACGGGTTTTGCAACACTGACTTTCGACGTGGGCCTCTTGCCGTGTCAGCCGCTAGGGTCGCTGCGATCGAGGGATGCTCGGTGCGAAGGACATGACGATAGTCACGTGTACATAATATTTTCTATAAATTTTTCAGTTTTTCTCACGCAACTTTTAACCCTTTGAGACCTGAATACTTTCAAGCTTATGTGGTCCGCAGACGCATAGGCTGACGCATATATGCGTCCTTAGGGCTCAAAGGGTTGACCCTTAGACTGCCGATCTATAACTGCATATAGGGTCATATTGACCCCTGACGTTTTTCAAACCGTTGTATCTCGGTAAATATGCATTTTTTCAATTTCTTTGTAGAGACACTTTTTGCAGTACATGATCCATATTTTATGAGCCGAAAGTTATTTTTGGCCGAAACTTAAAATTAAATGCCAAATCATTCGTCCGAAGTGGGGCATGAGTTGAAAAATGCATGCTTACACGAAAAAAATCATAATTTTTTTATTTTTGGAAATAAAACAAAATCCTTTGGGGCTTTTCAAGAGGAAGGTATGTAGATACGAAAAAAAAATATAATGTTGGCCAAATTTCCAAAAAGGATATTTTTCAGGATGTTTGAAAATGGGCATTTTCGGAGTAGTGAAAAATGGAAAAAATGACTCCTACGACAGATTGACCATAAAAAAACGTTTATTAAATATATTGTTTAGGTTGTAATATGTGCTATTCTAATTTACTACAATCAACACATAAATACGCTCTGCGCGTGTTGCACATTGCTCTCATACACTTCGGGCACAAACCGCATCTCACGCGTTTTAGAAATTCTGGTCGTTCGTCCAAATCTTGCACGGACTCTTTTTCCGCATTTAAAATTGTGTAATGCGATATCAGATCTCCGATCTCTCTTGAAAGTAAAACATTGAAGAATTCTTCAATGGAGTTGCAATTTGTTGCTTCATTTTTCGGTCCCGCAATGTTAGATGTCAACCTCGAAAAGCGATCTAAACAATACAAATAAAAAAAAAATAAAGAATAAGACCGTAGAATTTTTGGAGTAATAAATTATATACAGAGGTGGGCAAAATTTCCGTAATGATCAAATATCATGGAAAATAATGATTATGGAAGAAAATGTTCAATACAAAAGTTTTAGTATATCAAGTGGTCTATTACATGGTTACATTGAAATGACCTCCATGTAACCTTGAAGGGCACCGTGAAGGTCAACTTTAATTTCTTAAATGTGAACCCCCATTTTTCAATGCATATTCTTGTAGCTTACCTCGAGACCTTTCCAAAACACTACAAGAAAGTTTATTTTCGTTGAGTACTTTCCGAGTTGTGAGGGTTGAAAGTTACGGTACCGCCGGCATTAGCATTACCCAAGGTGTACCGCGTGGAGGTTGCACGGTCGGATTTACACCTCTGGTGTGTGTGTGTGTGTGTGTGTGTGTGTGTGTGTGTGTTCGAATACAGTCAGAGATAAGGACTCCGAGGTTCGTCAGTCCCCCGGTATTTTACGACATGAACGTAATACCGCATATTGTTTTGCCCGTCGACTGATACAGTTTTGGCCGTTATAGGAATTTCAATTCCATGTTTCTTTGTAATTTCTGGGCACAGAAATACTAAGCGCTGGCCGTGCGGATCTGGCTGTACGGACAATTGACCAACAACCCAAGGCACTGGTAGACCCTTGACACAATAATCTACACCGTCCTCAAGATGTGCACTTGACGAATCTGCAATATCCCAAAATAATAGTTATGTAAATATATTTTAGCGCGAATAACGAGTGCAAAGTAAACGCAAGACACTCATCGTTAATGTGAAAAAATGGAGATTATGAGGTCAAAGAAAACGTAAGCATTACGGTTACGAGAATACGTGGACAGTAAGGAGAAAAGACTCTGATAACGAGTGAAGAAAAGGAAAAGGAAAAAATAAAATCAGAAAAAAGAGCAAAAACAAAGCGTCGTATAACAATGAAAACAACATTTTTTTTTGCAAAATTTTTTTTTATTCATCAACATAATCACCTTTTAGGGTGATACAATCGTTCCAACGCTTTTCCAATTTTTCAATACCATGTTTATAAAAAAAATTATCTTTCGCTTCAAAATAAGCTTCAGTTTCAGCGATGACCTCCTCATTTGAGCCAAATCTTTTTCCCTGGAGCATTTTTTTAAGATCAGCAAAGAGCCAGTAGTCACTGGGGGCTAAATCTGGCGAGTATGGGGGGTGGGGAAGCAGATCAAAGCCCAATTCGTTCAATTTTGCCATTGTTTTCATCGACTTGTGGCAGGGTGCATCGTCTTGGTGAAAAAGGATTTTTTTTCTCTGCATGTGCGGTCGTTTTTTTGCGATTTCCTCCTTCAAACGCACCAGCAAGTCAATATAATAATCACTGTTGATCGATTTACCTTTTTCGAGGTAGTCAATGAAAATCACGCCGTGCGTATCCCAAAAAACTGACGCCATGACTTTGCCAGCTGACTGCTGCGTTTTCGGACGCTTCGGACGGCTTTCGCCAGCTGTGCGCCACTCAGATGACTGCCGCTTCGACTCTGGAGTGTAGTGATGTATCCATGTTTCGTCCATGGTCACGTAACGACGCAAGAAATCTTTTTTGTTGCGAGTAAATAGCGATAAACAGCTTTCTGAATCATCGACTCGTTGCTGTTTTTGTTCCATCGAAAGCAATCGCGGCACCCACTTGGAACAAACCTTTTTCATGCTCAATTTTTCGTGAAGGATAGTAAATACACTTCCATATGATATCTGTGTCATCTCAGCAATCTCACGGAGCTTCACTTTACGATCTTTCATTATAATTTTTGTCACTTCACTCACATTTTCCGGTGTAACGGCTTCCACAGGTCTACCCGAGCGTTCCGCGTCATTTGTGTCGGTACGACCACGTTTAAACTCGGCAAACCACCGACAAATCGTTGCTTTTGATGGACAAGAGTCCGGGTAACATTTTTCAATCCATTGTTTCGCTTGCACGGTGTTTTTACCCATTAAAAAACAATGTTTTATCAGAACACGAAGCTCGGTTTTTTCCATTTTTTAAACAAACTACAAAACGACTTTACTCCAACCTCGATAACTCAGCTGTTTCTGGTCCGATCGGCTTAAAATTTTGACACGTTTCAAGCAAAGGTTAGTACTCTAGAAAGACGTGGTTACTGGTTTACTACGAGCGTCATCTCTGGGTTAGTCTCGGGACTTATTGATCCATGTGTTACATACCCTCTGCAGGGACATGCATTGGTACATCACAAAATGGATCGCTACGTCTATATCCATTGGGATCCAAGACTTCCTCTCTCGCCACACTCTGAATTAATAAATCATGTAGTGGAGATAAATCGACACGATTTTTTTTTTCAATCGAGTAGACGATGGTTGAACTATCGCATCCTTCAATACTTGTCTGACTCAATTCATTGAATATTTTTGGAATTGTTGATTCCGTTAAGCGAGGATGTTTGTACAAAACCTGTCGAAAACATGGAACAGATAAAGTTTTATGAACAATAAATCATGAAAACATAAAACAATGTCACGTTTTCTTCATTCCTATCTACATACAGTATAGTAAGTACCTATATTAATCTAATTTCCATCCCACACCACTACATGTATGAAAAAAAACAAAACTAACCTCTGCGATAACTTTTCCATTTGCATTATGCTTTGTGTACTTTCGAAGAATATATTTTTCTTCGAAATGTTTATCACATAAGTAATGTGAGAGTGTTAATTGCCTCTGGGGAATTGCATTTTGCCATTTTTTTGAGCTGCTCGTTATTCGATGGTACTTTAAAAACCTTTAAAAAAGCACTTTATTGTAAGACTTTTAGTGCTCGTCTTACATTTCGGCACAACGCAATTCTTCGTCATGATTTAAATACTCTAGCCACTTCACAATTTTAATCCGGGTAAACTATCCGATTGACTTTACGAATTCGAAAAAAAGCTTCACTACGTGTGACACGCATGGATATAGGAATATAGGGATAGAGTATAAGCCCGAAAGGTAGATGATGGGAGTGAAGCCGAAATGCGGGGGGTGGGGGTATGTGCCTAAATTTCATTGGTTCCGATTGTGCGCATGCTCAGTATACTGCTACGTGCCAATCGTCACCGACAGGTTAAATGTAAAACGATGATAACTATATTCGGCTGTGAAAAAGTTAATGGTGAAAGTATTATATATGTATTGTTATTGTATATGTATATAATGAAATACAAACATTTATATTTGTAGGACGCGGAATGTATTTGTAGGTTAAAATACAAAATTGAAAATGCATAGATAATTGTAAAATAAGTACTAGTGATACTAATGATTCTAGTTTGTACTGTAAAATATAATAAATATAAAAAATATTACATTGATATAAAATACAATATTTAATTATACTTCTTTGTAATCTTCTATTTACTTCATGTGTCATGCCAAATAGTAAAAACGTAAATTGATTGTAAAATCACATCTCTCTCTTTGTGTGTGCGTATAAAAAACCATAATTATTAACAGTAAAAGCAACGATAGAAAATCATAATAGAATAAAAAATAGAGACTTAATGTAAAAGAATTTATATGAATGATATTTAGTTTGCAAGAAAAAAATTTATACAAAAATGACCCATAAAGTATGCAGCATTAATTAAAAACAAACGGATATAATAATATATAAGTTATAATTACGATAATACACGTGTATATTACAAAACAATACAATTTATTTCGAATTGTTATAAAAGTTAAATCATAAAACAGAATAGATATACATATAAATCATTACTGACCTTTGAATAATGATTTTTCGATTTTTATCTACAGTACTTATCTGTTTACAATTTTGGTCATCGGATCGATTTTTACAATTTGGCATACAAAACTGCACCATTTTGTTTTTTTCCCCTTTTGATAAAAATTATTTTGAAAAGAAAAGGATAAATACGACGATGTACTAGCGATGTACATACGATATGTACAAGCTTAGTCCCACTTGGTCTCACTGCGCTTGCGCACCATTACAACCAATCAGATTCAGGCACATAATACCTCGTCCCTTCGTCCCGCAATGGCTTCACCGCCGTGAACTCGTGCTCCATCCCTATATTCCTATATCCATGTATGACAGATCTGAAAAATGTAGGCTATGTTTATACATCCCTCGATCGCAACGCCACCTGGATATGGCTTCAATAAGAAGGCTCACGGACTCCTATCGAGCTTCATGCCGAGTTGCAAGACCCGGGCCGCGTTTAGAAACGCTGTGGGTAAGATAAAAAGTTTACCCAAACGCGTTCAGAAACACCGGAAACTCGCAATGATGACCATGGAGCGGGATAGAGCGGGTCACGTGACCCGCGGGTAACGTTTCTGAACGCGGCCCTGTGTATGTGTTTACCGATCTTCAAAATCGTAAACAATGCACATGGAGTACATCAGGAAGAGATTGGATACGCATTTAACGCTTGTTATCAATTAAATCATATTAAAATATAGGACAACGACTGTGAAAGTAAATGTTCGACAAATCTACGTACAGTAACTTAGAACTGTTTGCGTCCACGATAGATTGACTCATACATAACCTCACTCGTTCCTATCACGCCTGAAATGCTACGAGAGCATTCCGTGGTTAATACAATGTTGGGCAAGAATAATTAGTATGACTAATGACAATAATGTTAATGTTAATAAATCGATAGAACTGTCGTATTTATATATTTATATCAATATGACAATTTAGCAATAATAGGTAGGAATAAGCAATCAGTATTGGCAGTATGACACATGTATAACGTTATAGTAATAATAAAAAGAAAACAGAATCGCTGAACTTTGCCCCTGTATGTATGTTACGTTTGAATTAAGGTTCACCAGATCGGAATCGTCCAAATTGCTTACGGGGCTCTCCTTCTCACAAAAGTCAGCATAGTATGTCAGTTAGTTATTAGACCTGTGTCGGAGGGTAACCACAACGAGAGGGCGCGTATACATGGACACGAGATAGAATAAATGGGGTCCGACACTAAACTAGTAGCATCCGCCGATCAAATATGTCTGTCTGACGTATATACGCTCTGAGAATGACGAAATGAGAACGACACATGTAACGCAGAGATTGTACACACGCGTGCGATAAATTGTAACCTGTGAATAAATGCAATGTCCAATCAAATGAATTGTTTGTCAACCCTTTAATATTGCCATCGTTGGAAATATTGGATCTTTCTTTGTTCGTGGTATTTAACTAATATATAATCGTTGAATCGCCGGTAAAAATATTAATCGAACGAGTAATCGTCGAATTATATTCCATTTTGTTATAATACTACAATTACTTATAACGTATGTTGAAAGAAAAAAAAAATATATCTATGGTTAGAAGATTTTAATTCTAATTTTCTCCGCAAGATGGAAGAAAAATATGAGGGTGCCATTTTGAATTCCGTTCCGAGCGTCCGACGACAGTTTGTTTGTTTACAATAAACCGACACGATCGAAATTTATAATTGATATGTTTGTGTGACCTCCCCGTTATCGTGATCTATGGGCTTTTGCGTCTCTTTGCAAAGCTCTATTCGCTGCCTGTCCCTCTTTATCTCCTGCCACGTCAGCTTCGGGCTCGCACCCTTGTGTTCACTCTTGACTCGGTTCGCGAATATAAGCCACCGAATAAAAGCATCTCTGTGAGCTACGTATCGCGACAAATATTCGTCAGTTGAACGCTGAAGGTGGTCCGTGAAGTGCAGTTAGTCGGTTAACCAAGGGGATTTTCGTAATAAATATTTAATTGGCCACGTCGCGAGTGAGGCCCCAGGAAAGGATTAAAGCGAATATACAATTAATAATAATAATAATATTGTTAAGAAAAATATATAATACCCGGGCACCATGAAATACACGGTGATGTTTGTTTGTCTCCTGCAAGCCTACCTCGTCGCTTGCGGGGTAAGGGTCGATATTTTAACCCTCCCTCGTATCACACCACGCTTCGCGCCTTATCTTGCGATGAAACTTGCTACGTGATTAGTGAAGGAATTTTTCTATTTTACGTCCATCGAATATCTTATATTTTTCATGTTCCGCCCTATTAAATTTCAAAGATTTATAACGAAAAATGAAAAAATGTGTCCGCCCTATTAAATTTCAAAGATTTATAAAAAAAAAAAGAAAAAATGTGTCCGCCATATTTAATTTCAAAGATTTATAAAAAAAAAAAGAAAAAATGTGTCCGCCATATTTAATTTCAAAGATTTATAAAAAATAAAGAAAAAATGTGTCGAATAACGTTGAGAACATAGTTGACTAATTATTTTCTGTAAACAATTTGGTCTTATTATCAGAATCAATTGTTGGATAAATATATTTGCAGGTGGTGATTGCATTTAACTAATTATCGATAAATTTCTCTCACCGGAGAACAATAATAATTTGTCTATCACGTTATTATCCTATGTCAATAATTCAATACGAAGAACTTTTGCTCGTTGCTAATGAGGTGCAATTTTGATAGAAGAATGCACTTCTGTTTAATTTCTGCTGAGATTATCGTAACGGATAATCGTTAATTAATGCAACATTTATTTATCTTTTTTTAGGTACGACCTAGCTTTGTTACCGACGAGATGATCGCCTCCGCAGCCAATGTGGTGAACGCGTGTCAGACTCAGACAGGCGTGGCCACAGGTAATTGTTGTTTCCTTGAGAGCGGCATACACTCCAGCAAATTGCTTCAATTCTCATTAAATTCATTTTGTTTTTTCCACAGCCGACATCGAGGCTGTGAGGAACGACCAGTGGCCGGATTCACGCCCATTGAAGGTGTTTAAGCGAAGAAACCCACACATTTCTACATTTTGTTCATGCATTGATTTCTTTCAATGACAATTTGAAAGAATTGTCCACTTTGCTTATGCATGATTTTGCATTTATCTTCAAAGAATCTTCTGTGATTCTTTCTCATAGACGATTGGAAATATGAAAAAAAATATAGAAAATTTATGATTTTTCAGTGCTACATGTACTGCCTGTGGGAACAATTTGGCTTGGTCGACGACAAGAGGGAGCTCAGTCTGAGAGGGATGCTGACTTTTTTTCAGAGAATACCAGCTTACAGAGAGGAAGTACAGAGAGCCATTACCAAGTGCAAGGCGATTGGTAAATATTTCGGTATCTACTTGTTATTCTTTTTTGCCCGTCCTTTGCTTACCCGATGAATCCTGCTTCTTGATGGGTGTAGTCGAAATTTTGTGTTCTTCAATATATCCCAAAATAATGAATGACAAAAAAAAGAAAACATCCCTGCACGTAAGCACGTAAAGCGTATAAAGAAAAACAAATATTGTTATTGTTGTCACGTTTCGATTGCACCTAGTCTCTATATCTTCCAAAAAAATCAAACGACTCAATTGTTATGCACTTCGCCATTCTTAGCAAACGGTGACAACTGCGAGTACGCCTACATGTTCAACAAGTGTTACGCCGAACAGTCGCCTAGCGTAAGTAACAATGTTTCATTCTGGCCATGTCTGAACAACAACAGATAAGAAGATAATTAAATAAAGATTGAGGTGAGATTTTTATTGACGATCGTTTATTTTGCAGACTTACTACCTATTCTGAAGTATAATTGGGCTAACGATCAATCCTATTTCCGAGATAATCGATGATACATCAGAGGATGGAAACCAAAGAAGAAAAGGAAACAAACGAGAAGCAAAAAGAGAACAAAAAATGAACCAGATCAAAACTATTGTGAATGCTCAAAGACAATTCGCCGAATATTTGTATCGAGATGTTTAATCGAATTTTTCAAGTAATCTATAAACGAACACGTGTGTGTTTACGTAATGTCGGTGTACGTTACGTTTTAAATAAAACAACAACAAAAAAAAGTGTAAGAAAACCGCAACGTCTTTAGTTCTTACACAGAGAACGTTTACTTTTTTTTGTTAATTTCGTTTTTACCAAAAGCAACGTATCTATTAGTCCCATCGGGGGATTCGATGTTTCCGTTGGAGGAATCGCTAATACGTGTCATTACGTCGTCAATCAATGTCGTATTTCTTAGTAATAAATTAATGAGGAAAGAAGAAAAACTTTATTGAAGCTGCGCCACTGCTGATTCGTCAATTAATCGTTCTGCGCTGAGTGCATCTCGTTAATCGGACATAATTATTCTCACCGGTGAGGCTAATGAATTCCAAGAGTTGAAGGAGAATAAGACGGGGTCTCATCCGATAACGATCTTTGTGATATTACGTGATCGAGGAAAATAACACCTTGAAAACAACACGTTGTGTCGTCGACACATGTGTGTAGCTCTCTGCGTGATGTTCGACAATTATTTATCTCACATCTATCTGCGCCCCCTTCGAGTATGAAATTAAGACTAGCCACTATTTCACTATAAATACAAGAAGTCACGACTCCTTGAGCAAACAGTTTGACAACAGTTCCTTAGACGTGTGAATATACGATAAAATAAGATGTCGAGAATGCTTGCTCTCGTTTGTGGCGTTGCCTTCATGATCGTTGCGGTTCATGGTGCTGTAAGTTCCAGCCTCGATTGTCTATTTTTTCAATATTGAACAATGTATCAAAGCAATATAAAGATTCATCATTTTCCAAACGAAGATATGATTTTGCACCAAATATTTGTTCATAAAGTTAAAGTGAAAATTAATTTGTAAAATAAAGTAAGCTTTTTAAGAAACCTTTTCTTGAAAGCAAACAATTTTGTTTCTAAATTCTAGGCAGTACCCGAAGAATTGGCTGAGATTGGACAAGCAGCTCGTACAGAGTGTATCAAAGAGAGTGGCACGACGGAGGGTGAGTTATTAATTTTGATTTGATTAAACTCATGATGGAATATTTTAGTCTTTTTCTCAAAAAGTCTTCTTGCATTCTCATAGGAGAATGCAACCTTGTTCCAAATTTTTATACATTTACTTAAATTTAAAAAAATAGTATTCATTCGTTTCCATTCAATATCGACTTTACGAGTCGACCGTCGTTATATTAAAATAAGGAATATTACAAAATTGTTGTTTTCCGTTTTAGAACTTCTTCAAAGAGCTGCGAAAGGTGATTTTGCGGACGACCAGAACCTTAATTGCTACTTCAAATGCGTATTCGAGAAATTTGAATTGGTAAAGTTGATTTAAAATGCAAATTTCCATTTGAATACAAACACGCTATAAATTACATTTTGTTGATCGTATACTACTCTTTTCAATTTCGATAGGTCGCCGACGACAAGATCAATTGGGACGCGATGATTGATTTGGTACCGAAGCATATGGAAGCATTGGGAGATAGAGTGATTGGCATTTGCCGTGACAAAGGTGAGCTAAATCGAATTTAGTCGCGTTCGTGTCTCGCATGACAAAAAGAATAACAAAAAAACGCTAATAAAAATTTTGTACGAATGTTTAACAGCTGGAAAGGACTTGTGCGAGACAGCTATGAATTTCAACAAGTGTTTCTTCAAGGAGGCTCCCGAGGTCGGTATCAAGCTAAACGAAAGATTGGAAATAACTCGAGATAAAAGATTGCAACCCTAATGTTTTCTCCTCGTTTCAGGATTTCTTCGTGATCTAGAAAGATGAATCAGTCGCGCAGCTGATAACAAACGTCATGGACTACCGAACGCTCAATAATGTAATTCAATAAATTGAATCTGTAATTTACTACAACAAAGTCTATTATTGTTTTCGTTTCAATTAAATCTCCTTTACTCGTCGTACGTATCATCGACAATCTCGTCGAGGCAAAAATTGATCTCATTACATACAAGTATGTACAATAACAACGTAATCGTTTTCGCTACTTAAACTTTAAGAACATTCTATCATCGATACGTCGATACGATATTTCAGTACACACGTACTCGTTTCGTATAACCATTTATAAAGTCTCTTTCGTTTCTTATTTTCCTGAAAAGACTCTTCACGTTGAACGATGAAAAGGTCGTCACAGTTGGTGAATATCACTTTCGTGGTTTACAAAAAGAACAAAACAAAAAAACAAAGAATAACGAATTTACGCCTTGCGTGGTTTCGCTTTTCTCTTGTTAATGTTCATTATCTGCTCGACGATGATATCGTCGGCACGGGGATCGACGGGAATCGTTTGGACCGGTGCTCTTGGTGCTGGAATAGTTTTCGTCCATTGCTCGATCTGTGAGTTTAGGTGAGACCACAATTTGTCGCGATTCAGAAATGCGAGAGCGATGAGCATTATGAATGGCAAAGCTATGACGGACGTCTGGCTCATCTCGCTCTGATCCACTTTTCTCTCGGCATTGAACTTGATTGTGACTTGCTTGAACGACGTGTTTGCCTCGAAGTATATCGGCACGGTTTTATACTTGTACAGAGACGGCGACAGTGCGGACTCGAGTTGTACGAAGTATTTCTTGCCGTTCGCCGGAAGCGGTGGGAAATGAATGAGAAAACCGGTGTTATAGGTCGAACCGATTTTCGGCGTGTATGGCTCCAATTTAGACGTGTGAATCGGCGATTCTGGCTGATCTTCACGACATAATTTCACCCGAAGATTTCGATAATGCTCGGGCTGCGCCGATATCACGTGTACAGACACGTCCGTTCGTGAGATTGGATAGAACGCGATTAGCCTGAGTCCATGAACGTCGCTCGTTGCTTGAACAGCTATCGAGCTCGGTGTCGCTCGCTGTATGTGAGCATTCACCTCGACATCGGGTTTCAAACGAATCGCGTAGATACACTGTGGAATAAATTGAAAACAAAATTAGATATTCGTTTAGAATGTTCTTTGTACGAATAGTTTTTATCGATCGATATTTTCTGTTTAAAGAAAAGAAGGAAAACATAGTAATTTC
The DNA here is from genome assembly GCA_964007305.1 of Netelia melanura. Classification (NCBI taxonomy): domain Eukaryota; kingdom Metazoa; phylum Arthropoda; class Insecta; order Hymenoptera; family Ichneumonidae; genus Netelia; species Netelia melanura. The sequence continues at coordinate 7,589,037 of OZ023258.1, forward strand.
TTTACCGTTGGCTGAAGACCTCGAATCCTAAAATTGCCATTTTCCTCGGTCGTAGCTTCCTCCTGTAAGCTGGAGCAGTCAGATTGTCCCTGAGCCTCGACGAGTAATCCAGGCTCGGGTTCACCGTTCAAGGATGTTATCGAGCCGTAAGCGCTGAATGCGACTCTTGTACCAGAAAGTTTGACTTCGACGGTAACTCCTTCGTGAATGTTAATCATCTTGAACGGTGGATCGAAACGATACTCTTTCATCATAGGACGAAGGAAATATTCTCCAGGTGAGAGAGAGTTGAAAGTCAGCGTGCCGTCCTCGCCAGTCACGCTGTTTTTTCGATAACTCTGGCCTCCGGAGAGCGACAAGAGAACACCTTGAAGCGAAGCTTCGTCGGCTTGATCGGATACGCGAACGACGATCTCGGCCAGTTTGTGAGCGTGAAATATGCCATTTGCTTCCGGTCCGGTTATTACGTAGCTTTCTTTCTCTGCGGTGACCCTAAGATTATAATTTAAAACGAGAATCAATAATGATTACAATGCGAGAGATCTCGAGTTTTCGTACGTTCAATATTTGTATTAGTCTCACGTGTATTCGCCTTTGCGATCGAGAGGTCCGATTCTGTAAGCACCGTCTTTTTCCGTGACGAATATGTGCATCGGAACGTTCTTGTCTTTGCCGTATATCTGGATCGTGACACCCTCGAGAGGCGGTTCTATCTTACCGGCAATAATCTGTAAGAACAGAAAAATTTGTGAGATTATGGTTGGACCAATATGAATGAAACTTTGTACAGTTACTACAACCTCGTACGTTTAAATGATGATTTAATGGTAAAGAATCGTCGACTCACCTTTCCCAATTCGCCTGTGAACGTTGCGATGTCATTGTGGCAGTCGTTCACACCGACGACTTTGGCGGAGGGTGGATTGAACAGCTGAATTTGGGATAGAGGTTTGATGGTGTAGACGTTGTCGGTGCTGGCGATAAAATCAAAGTCGTAACGATATACGTCACCGTTCTTCACACTTTTCAACGGTCCGAGCACATTGGACGAACCTCCGTTTTCTATCTCGACTCTGACATCGTCGAGTGCCACCGTGCTGATGATTTTTACCCGATGATTGTGCTCCGTCGACGACAATATTATGGGCGATAGATTATTTGTGTCCCACTCGTACGAATCCTTCGGATAAACGTGGCAACCTATCGGTGTAAATTTGTACTCGCCCGGTCTCGAGACGCAATGTCTTGTACTACCCAGTGGAAGATCCAGAGTTATCTTCCGCGATTTTGTCGGCTCCAAATATTCGACCGCTGTATCGTGGGACGATATGAAAGTCACGGCGAAGCCGGTTTGTTTGAACGGTGGAACCGTGGCACGTTCCGACGTAATTGTAATTCGATGAGTTGGATTCTCCCAGCAAAATACGTCAGTATCGATCAGTATCTCATAATGGCCCGGCAACACATCCGTGAACTCGTACCGCCCGTCTGCTTGATGAAATAAAACTTTGACCGAGCGGAGGAAAGGCAAGTGGCGTTTTTAACACTTTGTTCAAGCACATTTTCGCGATAACGAGAATCTTTTAGATTGTTGCGTTATCCTGAAAAGACGCTGTTCACGATTATTAATTTGGGATGGATAAAATCGTTTGTTCCGATTGGCGATACATCAATTAAATATGAAAATATGATATCGTTACTCTTGTATTTTAAGCCATCGTTTTTGATGAAACAGTGACACATTAACGTTCGGGAAATAATGCAATCGTCCAATGAGAAAACCAAATTTTATCCATTGAGGTCAGAATTACAAATATGGTTTTCAAAATTTACCTTTAGCCTGTAGAGTCTTTACAGTAATACCATCCAGTACTTTCAATGTAACCGATACCTGACTACAATCCGAATTTTTCAAGCATTGAACGGATCCTCGAAGAATTGCTTTGAGCTGCAAGAAATTGATGTCTGCCACAGGTTTGGACGAGACGTCGATTGTTTGTTGCAGAGGGAAGAATCTGCGAGAGAAAAAAATGTTTGAGACTTATCGCCGGTCGTGAGACAAATTAAAAAGGTTCATTTGGCAAACTGACTGTAAACCCTTGGTTTTCTCCTCGCTGCTAACGACGACACTCAATTGATACTTTCCCGGAGCAAGGAACAGACAAAATTGGCCGTTTTGCGGATTTGTCTCGATTTCCTCGTGGAATGTTGCCGCTGTATTTTCAACGGCGATTTTGCGATGATGAAGAGTTCCCTTGGCGGATAACGTGACGCTTCCGCACACTCTGTAAGACGATGGCACGACTGTTGGCAGTTCAGGAGAGCTCGGAGAGACCCGCACGACAATCTCGTTGAAACGCACGTCGTTAGCTTCAAGCTTCAGAGTGTACTGTCCACTTTTCATCTTTTCGATCGTGTAAATACCATTTTTATCCGTTGTCGCAACTTCGCGACCCGATAGAAACACCCTCGCACCTGCCAAGGGATTTCCACCAGTTGATGTGAGAACGATTCCACTTACGGTGAAGCCTGTGACTTTGAAATCTTGCGGCAAAATTAGACTGTCATGAAGAATCTTGAACGACAGTTCGGTTGGTTGTACGTCGAATTTCGTTCGTGCACCGGCGTAATGAGGAATCAGACGATACTCGCCGATGGAAAGCGCCGGAAATTTGAATCTGCCGAATTTGTCGGAAGTCGCATGACAAAGGGGTTTACGAGTCTCGAAACCTTGGATGCTTGACGTGGCGCAATTTTTCGTTTTGCCGGACTGTAATTGTTACAAATTTATGTGAGTAACTTCTGAATTAAGAAAATTGACGGATTATCAATGTTAGGGTTAATTATTATTGGAACTAGTTGCTTGCGACTTTTCAGGAATAAAATTCGATCGACTCACCCCAAATAGGATGAAAGATACGCCGCTTACTGGTTCGTTTTCGCTTGTCACTCGACCACTCACATCGTAACCGAATATTACAAGGCTGTTGTCTGGCAACTCCGTGTTACCCTCGAGCACCGTTACTTCGACAACATCTTTCTCAAGAATCCAACTAAACAAGTTATACATAACATCTTGAATAAATCTTGAAATACTTATTTTCTATTTAATTACATTGCTCGTTAGCCATTTGCTTGCTATATTGTCTGAGCTATCTTTAATTCTTATGTAATTTTATTTAAATTCAAAGCGATCTTACACAGGATGAGAAGCAACGAGGACATATTTCCCTGGCTGAATTGGGGTGAAATAGAATGTTCCTCCAGTAGCTGTAGTGGTAGTTCCAACGGCAGTGCCCTTACTTGTATCTTTGTAAAGGGACACTGTCACACCTGCAGGCCCCTGACTAGATCCACTACTCGTTACCTATTACAATATATAAATTGTCACGGTTCATTATAATAATTCATTTTTCACAAAATGTTCAGAACAAAAATCTAAGAACTCACTTTTCCAGTAATACCGAAGCCTTTGAATGTGAAATTAATGTCTTTTCCTTGACTACAGATATCCGTCGATCCATCTATATCCAGTGGCACTTCAGTAGGCTCGAAGCTCCATCCTCGAGGAGGATCGACCTAATTAAAAATCATTTTTGTAGCGATAATTAAGTCAATTGACATTTATCCACGTTCTCTTAACAAATAGTGAAAAATGCATTTAATATTTGACTCCAAAATATTTAATATTATTTTTCGTTCGAATGGTCCACAATTTTGCTCACAAACTGTGGTGGCGCTGATAACAGTCCGATCACATGATCTCAAAGAAGTCTCGTTGATAGAAAAATTATAGTCGCAGCTGCTATACAAGTGAACATTCTTCATCGGTGGGTCTAGTATGAAGGGCTCAATATACCGCCACTAGACTGCACTCGTGAGTATCGAAAATAACGTCATTGACTTTAATTACGATACCTTAAGAATGTACTCTCCCTTGTCGTAGAGGCGTAGAAAATAGTAACCATTATTAGGTGCACATTCCGTTTTGTCTTTCAAGCTTCCAGCTTTCGTATAACTAAACAAACGGTGAAAATTTAATTCATCAATGACGAGCTTATCGATTTTATGATAAAACATGCCGCGTCATAACCACGAAATGGACCGAAATATTTTCGTACTTACAGTTTTATGTGAACTTTGGAATAATCGATGTTCGCATGACTCTTGACAAAACCGCCACATCCCAAAATGTCTTCGCACACACATGTTTTTATAACAACACACGTTACAACGCTAATAATAAATAATTTTACGTTAGTTAAAGGCATAATTGCTTTTTGCTGACAGAGCCATGTAAAGGTTGCGTTCAAGAACCTTTGTGAAGTCGGTCAAGTCTACTACGGATTAATTCTGTACCAGAAGATGGCGCCACCAATCGGGGTGTTTAAACGGTGAACTCCCGTGAACTAAGACGCAAAACTTTTTATTCCGTTTATTGCGGTCAGTTCGTGAGTTCATGCCCTCCATGTAAGCCGTTGGGAAAGAAGAGGATACGATATCCCAACGTTATTATTTACAATATGTCGATTCAGCGAGAAAACATTTATGATGGAACTCGTAATAATTGAGATTGCTGAATTGCCGTGAGTCCTACCACAAAAACAAGGTGTCAACGCGCGTCATTCATCAACCGATTTCTGTAGATATTACTGTTATGCTTTAATCGAGTAACGAAACACAATGTCGGTCAAATCGTTCGACATTATTGTTTTACTCGCCTAGAGTGTATGTATACATTTAAATCGTTACACAGCCATACACACCTCGCTTTGTACATAACGCCATGTCAAATGTACCAACACTGAAAATGCTAATCCATCTTTTTCACAGATCCGTTCAGATTTCGAGAGAAATTAATCTATTGGTGGAAACGTCAATTATTAAGTAGTTCTAACAATTCATAAGATTTTGCTTTTTTACCAAATCTCAACACACCTGTAAACAGTATTATCTGAAGAACTTTTGGTGGGGGGATGCAGAGTGGGGGTTCTACATTGCCTTAGGGAGGGTCAGGACAAATCTCATCTTATAATTCTGAAATTTTACTATTTTCGCATGTGCATAATCTTTTCGTGAATGCTTATAGATATAATTGCACTGTAAATTTGTTGATGTTTATCTCCATTTGTGGACTTTGAAAATGCCAGGAATATTTTTGGAAAACTTCCTTGACATAAATACAATATTGCTTAAATCCAGGAAATTAAAAATATCTTTAAAGATATTTATTTACAAAATTATGATTATACATAAAATGGTGCCGAATGTTTGTAAATCACATATAATTCCATTTTGCGAGCTATTCATCAATCATCCTTAGTTGACTACAAATCATATTAATCGAAGAAACAATTAACAGGTAAACAAGTGTATCCTTCGATGGAGCGTGTTTTAAAGGTTGTCCCAGCTGATTTAAGAGTTAAAATGGAGGCCCTGGTGCACGATTTGACCCTGGCTCTCGAGGAGAGTAGCACTGGTACCAATGTCCGAAGACGATGGGGTCTGAGACGTCGAGCTCGTTCCACGGGAAACATTCGTAAGTGTAAGAATCAACAGTGGTCCGAGAAAGCACCAGCAGTTAATGTTTTTTTTTTACATAAAAGTATCAATTGCACGTTTACCTTCAATGATAATATTTTCTTAGTACAATAGCATTCTAAGATATAAATCCCAACTGCCGCTATACACAAGACTGGAATATTTATTTTATGATCTTTTTTTAGCGTCCTTGAGCGCCAATAAACACTCCGATGATAGTTCATCGTCCATATGCGACATACGTATTCCAAAAACAACTTCAGCATCGAAGTACCAATCGGACAGTGATGACACGAATCAGACCAAGAGATTCGCTAGATTCTCGAATCTGAACAACGGTAGTAACATCGAGAGCGACTCGGTCAACGAAAATTTTGTACCTCGTACAAATATAAAGCGCAAGAGAAAGTTCAAGAGAATGGCTGTTGATTCGGACTCGAATCCGTCGACCTCCCAAACGGTTACTCTCATCTCAAATTCGGTCGGTAAAAAGAAAAGAATTTTTCGAAGCGAGTGCGAGAATAGATACGGTACTATATGGTAAGAACGAAGTTCGAAAATGTTTATAAGAACAAAACTTGGAATTCACAATGGATATGTAAGCTCTAATTTTTTTCGAACACTTCAGACAATATTGAAATTTAACCTTTTCATCGAGTTATCATGCCATTTCTTTTTTTAAAAAAAAAGGCACATTTTTTTTTATTTTCTCCAAAAAAGTCAGATGTTACATATTGTCAAGTGAAACAAAATGTTATTAGAAGAATGCAACTAGAATAGATCGACTTGATTCCTCAAGGTGTGGAAAACGGAAGAGATCGTGTCGCGAGCGTTGGATCGACTGCGAGATGAGATCGCCCAAACCTTCAAGAAATTCAAAGTCTAGGAGTCGAGGAAAGATTCGCAACGAGGATGCAATGGATTGTTCGAGGATATCGAGCTCTAGTATATCATCGAGCGACTCGGAAGCGGGAATCATTACTAATGACGAGGATCGCGAAGGTAAAGAAGAGATATCAGTGAAATGTTTTCCATACAAAATAGCAATCATCAACAGTAAAACGATTAATCTTTATATATAATTTTAACGATCAATTTCGTAAATTTTGTCATAGATGAAACAAAGAGAAAATGCTCACTAAATTATGAATAATCAATTTATTAAGGAGACGACGAGCAGTCTGATTGGGTTGGCGATTCGAGTCTATGGGACGAGACTGAGACAACAGTTGACGAGAAAGTAACGGCTGATCCGGCGTTTCAAGCAATATTACACGGTAGTTACGAACATTTGACCGACGAGGCGAAGAAAAATTATCGTCAGAGAATCCAGTGGATAAAGGACGTCTCGAACGGTCGTGAGATACGAGCAGGACGTCGTCACGTCGACAACACACCTGGTTACTCGATAATAACATCGGCTAATGAAAAAGTCTCGCGATTCCTGCAGGATCCGTCCCAGAGCGAACTTAAGCTACATCCGGTTTGCCAGCCCGAACGAGAAAAACTTCGTCGTCTCGCGAATCTCTACAGTCTCAGCCTTAAGGGCGATCTCAGCTGTCCGGTCTTGTACAAAACTCGACACACCACGCAAGCTATATGCGTCGATCAAGTCACCCTCAATAGATTTTCCGACTACAAGAGACTTCGAAAGACACCGCCAAATTCACCAAATCCTGACTCGTTGATGCAACACCCAGAGGCCCAAGCGTCGAGCGCTATCGTCGGACAAAATCAGAATATTGGTTCGATGCAAAATTTGGCGCAATCTTCGCACTACGAGTGGATCGTACCTGGACCCGAAACGGAGATTCAGCACAGAGTAAAATTTCACAATTTTGGACACTCTAAGTCGAGTTGAACGATTTACAAAGGAACGTTTCATAAACCTTTGTGTATTTTTAATATTCTCCTTTGTGGTTCATGGATGTTATTTGATCGTGGATGGGCATTGAAATTAATGAGAAAATCGGCATCTGGTGAAATTTTACAATTTCAAAAACGAACTGTTATGATCGAATGAACTTTCGATATCTTTATTTTTGGGAGCACGTTAACGAAACGTGATGAAGTTAGGACTGAATTTCGACACGGTCGAAAGTATTAATCATGTAAAAATTGTAAATTCGTATAGGCAAGAAACAAGTGTTTTTTAAATTCATATGTTAATTTGTAAGTCGAAACTTGTAATAATATCGATTTTACAAAGGTTTATAGACTCTGAGTTTAAGTTACGGTATATGGTAGAATCTTTTGCAATATGCCAGTGGATCGTATGCAAGAATAAATTATATACGAGATAAGAGAAAAGAAACATTTACATTCAATTACTTCATTTTGTTTGTTTTTTGGTAATCATATTTTGGCTAACTAATTAACAAAGTATCCTTTACATCGATGGAATTAACAATGCTACATTTTATGTCCCATTTTGTTGGCTGCGGCGAGAGCATTTTCGTTCTGTATCATCTGGAATTCTTGTAATCGTTGAGACAATCTCTGTGTCATCTTCATGTATTTTTCCATACAATTCGTCGCACATTTGCTCTCTTTGTCCCTCACTTCCCTGGTCGTAAAGTCTGTAATGCAATCGACGAAGCAAACTTCCGAAAGTTTGTTGTAGGACTGAAGGAAATCTTTAAACTGCAAGAGGAAAAAGATGAAAATTATGACCGAAAGCCGAGTCACAGGTGACTCGTCGTAAGTACAAAAGTTCGCTGAGAATTGAAAAATCGACACAAGATACTTACAGTTTTCACTTGATCGGCATCAACGTCACCAGGAATTGGCATTGCCATGATGATGAACTTGATTAATTATAAAACACACAAGGTTAAATATGACGAGCCGATCGTTCACCATTCGTGTGTACTCAACAATTTTGAGGTTAGGAACGATAGTCACGACTCGTGGGCCATTTCGAACTAGACGTGTTAACACAGTATGCCAAGCGCATGCGAATAGAGTTAAGAGTACTGCTGTATGCGCCTGGCATACTGTGTTAGCACGTAGGGTAGATAGCGTAAGAAACTACTAGTAGACGCTTGCACATTAGACTAAACAGGCGTGAATTTCTTTTTTAATTTATCTTTTCTTCAACACTGGTAATATTTTGTTCATATATATTCAAATTCAAAGGCAATATAATGAAAAAATACGTGTATTTCCAAGCCTGGCTTGGAAGAAATTTTTCATTTTCAGGAAAACTATATATGCATCGAAGAGAGCAGTCAGTACATTTTAGTATATGAATGTCCATATTATTAAAATCTTTTCTGATTACTACCATTACCATATTACGTGTGCAAACCTAATCTGGCATAAGATTTATACTTTTTTTTTTTTTAGAAACCATGTTATATCTCTCATGAACCAACTGCTTTTAGCACTGCGGTTTTATGGGACTGGAAGTCATCTCATTTCTGCTGGGAACTTCAGTGGAGTCAGCAAGACAAGTGCACATGGAATAGTACATAAAGTTGCGACTGCAATTGCTCAGCTCCGGCCACATTACATTTTCCTACAATGCCAAATAAAGTGAAGGAAACATAGTTCAAATTCTTCGACATTGAACGTTTTCCAAGAGTACTTGGAAGCTTGGACTGTACTCGCATTAAAATTCAGTCACTTGGTAAGTATCACAATATTATGGCAATACAAAGCGTATTTCAATAAATATAATTGTAATGATATCCCATATGCAGGTGGAAACGATGCTGAAGTTTTTAGAAATCGAAAAGGATATTTAATGTCCAAGCCGTTTGCAATGCAAATTTCGAATTTTCTGACATTGTAGCGCGCTGGCCAGGATCGGTTCATGATTGTACGATATTCAGTAATTCTAGAATACGTGCCTTATTCGAAGCCAATACATTTGGAGATGGATTATTATTTGGCGATAGTGGATATCAACTGCGATCGTATATAATGACACCATTGGGTAATCCGATGACTCGCTCCGAACAACTGTATAACGAATCTCTCATTAGAACTCGAAATACTATTGAAAGAACATTCGGAGTCTGGACGAGAAAATTTCCAGTCTTAGTTGTTGGATCCAGATTCCAAAAAAACGGATACATTACTAGCTCCCGGGTAAGAAATTAGTAGGCCAGCCATAACAAAATTCGGGGCCCAAGAGGGTTTGAATATGGATGCCCTACTAGGGATTTCCACAACACAACCCGACTAGGCCCCGATAGGAAAATAACAGGGTTGGATTATTTATGCAAAAAAGATGGTAGCGAGGTAAATGATAAAGGGCCCAAACGGGATTCATCAGGGCAGTAGTTATTTCAGAGCATACAATATTAGCAAAGTTATTTTTAAAAAATTCTAGTTTTTAGACTTATTTTCCATAAATGTGATATATACATATAAAGTTTAAGGTATCGGTTAAACACTAGGTTAGATCACTTGAAATAAACATACATGTGAAATTTTACTACAAATAATTTGTATTCTATAAAATTTAGAATGTTTGTGGGTGACGATATTTCGAAACCATGGCGCCACTATACTTTCGGGGTATTGGGATCTGACATGAAGGCGTGGTCAAATTCGTCCGCTGGCATTATAAATGCGTAAACTGTGCAGAAAAGTATTAAGTTTCTCCTGGAACGTGCTGCAAAGAATTAGCTCACACTCCAATAAGTGTGCTATACAATTGTTGGATCGTACAATTACATGCACTTTTTCATATACATACTTATTATTTTCTCAGCCTATCCTGCTGCTTTTAATTTGTTTCCTTGAAGTCGCAGGTAGAAGCTAATATTTAATATAATGCTTTGAGCAATTCATTATTGTTACATGATTTGATCGGGATCGCTGCTCGAATCCAGGTGTATCCCCGCCAAAATTTCTGCACGGTATAGGGCAGTAATACGGCTGCTTCATTGCTTTGATTCTGTTTTGGCAGGGTTCTATTGAGGCACCCAGTCGGGCCCTGATTAATCAGCCCTTTTAGGCCCTCGCCAACAAAGTGTGAGCGGCCTCTAAGGGACCTGATCGGGTGCCATGTTAGGGCCCTTCTAGAGTGAGGGAAAAATAATCGGGGCCTAGTCTAAGCCCTGGTTGAATTCTTTCACGGGCTATGATTGTAGCAACTGCAGTATTGCACAACATTGCCAGATGTGCTGGTGAACTTTTTCCACCAGACGATTCGACACTTCAACTGCCCACATCATGCGAACAGATTTTGGAAGGACTAATAAGACACGAATTAAATAGGCGACATCGAAATAGGGTACAAAACCTCATGCAAAATTCATTAATAAATGTTTACTTTCAAAGGTTAGTAAAAACTCGCTCGATTAAAAACTCGTTTTTAATCATTTCTAGCATTGAAACATTTCTTTATGTGTTTCAACTTGATAAGATAAAATCGAGAGAGAATTGGGAGTAGAAGACCAGCTGTGGCTGTTGACGAGGGAGGCGGAATTCTCTCCGGTCCACGAAAGAAGAAACAGAAGTGGTTAACGATGAGATCCCGGCTCTAATAAAATTGCGAATATAATGTAACTATCAGGGTATGGGTCGTCACCACCGATTTCAATTCAAACGACTTTGCACCAGTAAATTAAAAATTGAAGTTTTATATGAAGGTTATCGTGAGATCAAAATGAAAATGCCGTGAAAATAATTGACAATAAAAATATAATAATAATAAAATTATTATTAAATTAAAATAATGAATATTTTTCATTACAACCTTTTTAAATCGGATCAGCGACCAAATATTTTTTGACCATTTTTCAAAACCTCTTGCCTGGAAAATAGAATCTTAAACTTTCATATCGCCGTGAATTTGATATAATATGACATTCTTCTTTGAAAGAGGGCCTAATATAGAAGCGTCAGATCTGCCGCTAGTTGCGCAGAGCGATTCAGGAGGTTCGTCAACCTCAACAATGGGGGTCGATGGGTCAATCAAGTCCAGAATTAGCAAGGGTGTCAGGAAAAATCCTCTGATTAAACTTTTGTGTAACGAGTAAACAAAGTGTGTGAATCTGCAATAAAAAGTAAATTTGCAAACAAAAATAATGCATAATTATTTGTATTTAACATTTATTTATAATCCCTTATGGTCGCATTTTTAATGCATACAACTAATAAATATTACCCCTGTGTTCCGGCGACGCCGGAATTCGTTCAGCACCGCTCGCGTGATCGAGCGCTGATTGATCGAGGCGGCAGCGTCGCGCTTTGTCCGAGCGACGCTTCCCCCTCTCTCGGGGTCTGTTAACGGCCGAATGATTGACAGACGCCGGTTAATCGGTGTTAACAGGAAAGGTCTCGATTAGGGTAGACGCGCTCGAGTGCCAAGTTCCTATATCACGTCTTTGCTCAGTCCCGTGTATTACTCGACCTTCTCAGTTTATCTCGGCCCGGCTTGTTATGTGTACTTTCGGATTGGCGACGACGGCACGCGATAATTAAGGTAGTTCTCTTGGATTGTGGACCACGAGATATTGGTGAACGATTATCGCTCGACGGGCTCCATTGTTAACGCGGTCGGCTCGTGGCAATCTACCGTTAAGAGAGGTGCGCTCGAAACGCGGAACGGCAGCCATTTTGTGCTCAACCCTTCAGAGAAACGCTCGTGTCAGCTCAGTGTTCGGAATTAGTTTACCGGCCTCTAGAATCTATACTGTACTTTGACCCGCGCAAACCTACTGTTCTTCTCTGTATCACGTGTGGAATTATATAGCGAATTGGCTCTACGAATGAGAATAACTCTTGATCTTGCTCGCGTTTAAGACAATGCTCGGTGTTGATCGGCTCTCAGGTAGTCCGCTCTACAGTGTATTCGCCTATTTTGTACATTCTTTGACGTCTCGAATAAAGAGAAAATCGACAGTAGGTTGCTCTCTTGGGTTATTTTCCCTCGCTCTCCTTTATCCGCTAACCAGGTCCTCGCCGAAACACCCTGTAATGCTTATGTTCGTAGTTTTAATGCATACAACTAATAAATAATATTTCAATTATTTCATTAATCGAAGTTCACCGGATATGGCAATTTTTTATTCAAAATTGCCTCATATATGGGTAATTTTGTTTTTGCGACTTTCAACTCGTAATGTTCTTTTTCCAACCTGCAACCCTCCTTCTCCAATTTGACTTTTAAAATTTCAATTTCTAAACTCGATTTTGAACGCTGTTCTTCTTTTAGTATATCGACTAGCTCTTTTTTTGATTCAGCCAATTCAATAAATTGTTTATTTCGATAAGCGGTACTCGGTTTTTGTTCTGACTCAGGCAAGCCTTTCCGTTCATGTATCAAATGCGCACGCTTCACATTAACATTTGTTAGCGAAGGGGCAGAATTTTCTTTGTTTTCTTCTTCCGTTCTCTCTTTTATTTGAACTTTTTTTCTTGATCTGCTTGCAGTGATTGGCTTTTTGGGTGCTGTAACATTGCGGGATTCCATTTCGTCCAGTCACTATTGTATATCAAATCCGGATCCAGTGCATCATCCAGTATCTATATGTATAAATAAAGAAATATTATTCATAACATATTTACATGCAAATTATGCTGCAAAAATTTAAAAACCGCCGACAAACAGAAACTTGTAATACCTCGACTGGATATTCATCCTCATCTCCAGAATTTTCATCATTAGGGTTTCCGTCGAGTATCCATGAGGTTTCCGTACCCACGATTTCCTCACTATCAAAAGGATTTTCTAATCGTGTCAAATCAATCATGCTTTTTATACGAGCATACATTGGATCTTCTGATATCTGAGAGTTCCCTCCACCTACAAGAATATCCCACTATGAATATGAAGGTTAATTATTTGCAACAATTAAAATTGCATTATGTTAAGACTACTTATTGGCTTCGATCTTCAACATAAATAAGTGATTACAAATAAGTTTCATCCAAAATTAATGGTTACATTTTTTAAATAGTTTTTTACACTTGTTCTGAGGTTCTGAGGTTACTTGTAGCGAAACTGTCTCCGTGCAGATCAGCATAGTGCTTCCTCGTCTTTTTTGTTTTTAAATTGTCCCAGCAAGTCTTGAGAGAGTTGACTGACCGGCGGTTTGAAATGTTGTTGCGATTCAAGTCATTGCAGATTTGATTCCAGCACTCTTCTTTTTGTTTCACACTGACACTATCAGTTTTTTTTTTTTCATTTTCGATGCTATCCTTATGCGCTGTCACCAAATTAATTAATATTTCTTTTTCCACCGTGGAAAAATTACCACCCTGTTTAGAAGCTATTTTTCTTTTTTATATATAAATACCTTTGGCCTTTGTTTGTAGAGTTATATATGCATAATAACATTCCTTCCACTACCCCATTCCAGAAAGCCAATCACAGACGACATTTGAAAAGATATAAACGCGCGGTTGGAGTTATCTGTATACAGTGAGTAACAAAAATATTCGGACACCACGGTATATCGGTATAAATCATTATGTACCGTAGTTATTTCTGAAAGAAAAAAATTCCTTTTTTTAGTGAATACATTATTGATATTTGTTAACAATAATATGTCATAAAATAATTTTTATTTATAATCTGTAGATATTTTTTTGAACATTGTGTAGAATAATGTACGATTTTCGCGCAACAAAAATATTCGGACACTTATAAGAAATGGGTGGTTTTTTAATTATTAATAACCTTTAATACTTAGTGGCATATCCTGTTTAATCTTCCACGTTTTCCAGACGTTCTGGCACATTTGAAATAATTTTTTTCAAATAGTCTGAATTAATTTGTAGCCATTCTTCCTGCAATCTCGTCTTTAGTTCATCTTTCGTACGTGGGGGTGACGAACGAACTCCCTGGTCCAATTTTTCCCATAGATTTTCTATGGGATTTAAGTCCGAAGATTGAGGTGGAGGATGCAAAATTTTTGGACAATTATATAACAAATATTCCTGTACAATGCGTGCTTTGTGCTTTGGATCACTGTCTTGATAAAACTTGAATGTTCTTTCAATCCCCATTTGTGCAGCACTTTGTATCAAATTGGCTTTCAATAATTGAAGGTATTTATTTTTATCCATAATACCGTTAATAAAAACTAATTGTCCAACAGCAGCAGTCGAAAACACCCCCAGACGAGTACACTCCCGTTTCCGTGCTCGAACGTAGCGCGTAAATTTTTTGGTTTTAACTCTGTATTGGGTTTAAGCCACACCATAGCTCGTCCATCGGACCCGGAAACGTTAAATTTACTTTCATCACAATCTTTTGTGATGAAAATCATGGTGGAATGACGTGATCTTTCACGTCATTCCACCATGATTTATCTTTGCTGCCGAATTCTTTTGCGAATTGCACACGTTTACGTCTATTGATTTCGTTTATAAAGGGTTTTTTCCTAGGAAAATTAGTGTTTATTGACGGTATTCTGGATACAAATAAATACCTTTAATTATTGAAAGACAATTTGATACAAAGTGCTGCACAAATGGGGATTGAAAGAACATTCAAGTTTTACCAAGACAGTGCACAGTGGGCCAGAACACCCCAAAAACTGGCCAAAAGTCAATATCACATTTAAAATAAAAAGAAGGGGTTTCCACAATATATACACTTACACGTACCTACTATAAAAATTGTATACACGTTTGATAATCCTTTGAACTTTTAAAGCCATTTAAATGTGAAAGGTTTCTTCATTTCCATTAATTTTTGTTTCGCTGACACTTTCCTACGATATGTTTACAACGTCACGAAGTGAACCGTAAACTTTTTTTTCACTTATTAAATCAAGTATATTTCAATGTCAAATGTAAAAAATAGTTGATAATTGTTATTGTCTTGAATGGTGTTTGTTTATATATGCAATTTTTTTCGATTCACCTAATATGGCAGTCTTTAAATCTATAGTTCCCCGAAGTTCCCCTCAGTATTTGAAATTTATCGTTGACCTTGCTATCAGTATTAGATGAACTATAATATTATTTGCCACCAGCTGCCACCATTAAAATTTAATGATGATATTCAAATAAATTCGAACACGCCGAAGTTTACACATGTCCACGCCAACCCATAAATCTTAGTTAGACCTAAAAATTATTTTATCCTTAAGCATGATAGATTTTTTGTACAATTACTGTACGGTCACAACAACTTTAATCACATAGTTTCAAAGTTATTTATTCCTGGATTAACCCTTACTTGATTCCCGTGATGAGGCTCAGAGGCCCAAAAAGTGTGTTTAATACTTTGCAGATACTAATACATTCGATTCTCAATAAATAATGTTTTTCTTCTTTGTTGGATGTTTAAAATGCAAATTAATAAACAATAAATATCTAAATAAACATACACAAAATATGCATTTAAATCTGTTGGTTTCTATGAAATTTATATAAGCGGTTTCTGAGACCCATCAATGACGGTTTAATAAAAAGGAACTCAGTCATTAGAGGGTTAAGAATTTCGGGGCGTGGAGGCTTATCAAGCAGTAATTCGGCGGCTCCACCACGAGATGGCCGCTTTTCTCAAATTAAATAATGCTTAACGGAATTATGTAAGGACGTTCGTAGATGAGCTAGCAACAATTGTTCCAGCTAACGAAGCTCCTGGAGGTTATTGGATATTTATGTTGGCGATACTGTACGGATAAAATAATAATAATAATAATTTATTTCTTTTATTTTCTTCTTTTTCAATATGTAATACTACGAACATGTTCACAAAACGTGAAATTATTGAGCTCTTCAATGAAGCTAAATCCAATGATATAAGAGACGCGGTTTATTACATTTTCCAAAAATTAAATCTAAAAGTCCAAGATGTGACTGACACTAAGAAATATGTTCAATTGAGAAATGCAGTAAAAACTTTAAAAAGTAAATTCATATTAAAATGGAAAGCTTCTAATAGAACTTTAATTCGATTTCAGAAAAAAAATGCTGTGCTTGAATCGGAGTTTCAAATACCAAATTTTTCATGTTCGGAAATCTTTAGCAAAAAAGTCTCGACACCAAAACTAGGAAGACCAATTGCTGCATTCGATGAAAAATGTAAGAGATCACAGAGACGAGATGCTGCAGCAATCAGTAATCAAAATGAAAATAATTCCCAAAAAATTTTAATGGCATGTCGGTATGCTGGAAGATTATCAGGAGAAAAAGATTTATATGCGGTTCTTAAAAAGATTGAAGATACTCCAGAAAGAGCTTGTAAAGTTAGGAAATTACTAGAACATCCACAATCAAGCAGCGTTGTTAAGCTAAAGCCAGACAAAGCACTTGCTTTCTTACTGGATCGATCTCTGTCAAAAGAAGACTACATTAGTATGCGTTTGCTAGTTAAGGGACAAGGAGCGGATATTTTTCCTCCATATAATATTGTTGCAGAAGCCAAATGTCTATGTAGACCACCCGACGTAGATATGTCAATTACAGACGACAAAGCTAAGGTTTCTCTGCAAGCACTACTAGATCATACCGGAAAACGAATGTTTAAAATGCAAGAAGAAGTCCTGCTTCAATATATACAACAGGTTCTAGATCCATCAGAAAAAGAATTAGAAACGGTCTTCAGCTGTTCATATGGTTTCGACGGAAGCAGTGGTCATTCCTCATACAAACAGAAATATCAGAATAAAAGTCTTAATGCAAACATCGACGAAAATTTATTTGCTACTTCACTTATACCTTTGCGTTGGTCAACGAAAGATAATGTTATTTTGTGGAACAACCGGGCCTCACAGTCAACTAGATTTTGCCGTCCAATCTGTTTGCAATATGTGAAAGAGTCAGCTGACATTATTGCCGCACAAAAAAGTAGCATTGAAGCTGAGATTGATGAGCTGCAAGCTCTTAAAATAGATTTAAATAATATTACTGTGCACATTAATTTTTCTTTGTTTTTGACTTTGATTGACGGCAAAGTGTTGAACGTAATTACGAATACGAAATCTACACAGGCTTGTCCTATCTGCCATGCCACTCCAAAGCAGTTTAATGATCTTTCAAATAGATCAAGATCCACTTTCATGCCAAATCCAAAATCATTGCAGTATGAATTGAGTCCACTTCATGCGTGGATTCGATTCTTTGAATGTTGCTTGCATATCTCGTACAGATTGGACACAAAAACGTGGCAGATGAGAACAAGTGAGCAAAAAATCAAATATTCGCAAAAAAAATTATTAGTACAAGAAATTCTTCGCAAAAAGTTAAGACTAAATGTCGATAAACTGAAATCGGGAGGTAGTGGTAATACTAATGATGGTAACACAGCTCGCAGAGCTTTCGAAGATATTTACGTGCTAGCTGAATGCTTGGGACTTAATAATAAGTTGCTTAAAAACTTCAGAACGATTCTTATCGCTCTGTCTTGCCATCTACCTATAAATCCCACTTCCTTTGAAAATTTCTGTTACTGTACAGCGGAGCTATATGTCAGCCACGATGCTTGGTTTCCGATGCCGTCAACTGTCCATAAAATACTCATACACGCTGCGGATATAATGAGGAATAGTATATTGCCTATTGGAATGCTTGGGGAAGAAGCATCTGAAGCACGCAACAAAAATTATAAGCAATACAGATGCAATCATCGCAGGAAGCATAACCGCACTGCTAATTTGACTGATATTTTCAATAGAATCATGGATACCTCCGATCCAATAATTTCATCATTAAGCCTCGATTCCCGAATACAAAGAAGAAAACAATTACCGCTTCCTGAAGAAGTTCGAAATCTTTTTGCTAATCCAACGGAGAACTTGTCATCTACATCGAATACGGAACATGATGACGATGTGTACGATATAACTGGTCTTCCCCAAACATATAAAATTTTGGATGAAGTAGAATTATCCAGCGAAGAAATTTCCGATGAGGCTTAAAATATATTTCCATACTGAGAGGCAAGGGGATTCATTGAAATAAAACACCCCGATTATTGAGAGGCAAGGGGACTCACTGAAATAAAGCACCCCGAGTAGTGAGAGGCAAGGGGACTCACTGAAATAAAGCACCCCGAGTAGTGAGAGGCAAGGGGACTCGCTGAAATAAAGTATCCTAAATTAATGATACGGTAATTAAGGGATCACACTTATAATTTCTTCGTGGTAGGCCCTGTAAATTACTAATTTAGTAAGCAAACTGTAAGTTAGTAAGCAACTGCAGTGTTTTAGTTTAAAAACCTCATCTTTTTAAACTTTATATAGTATATAGTGTTACTGCAATTTCTTCGCCAGTTTTTAGTTTAAATTGTCGATGTCGTTATCAACGACCTTCAAAAATACTCAAATATCGAGATTTATATTTTGATTTCAGTTCGGCAAAAATTAATCGATATTTGCCGCCATATTGAATCCAGCATTTCGAATTTTTTATTTTTCAGGTCAAATTCGTAATCAGAGACCTGGAAAACTTGAAAATACCAAGTTTTAGAAAAGTCCGTTGAGATATTGACTTTTGGCCACGTTTGGGGGTGTTCTGGCCCACTGTGCAGTGATCCAAAGTGCAAAGCACGCATTGAACAGGAATATCTGTTATATAATTGTCCAAAAATGTTGCATCCTTCGCCTCAATCTTCGGACTTAAATCCCATAGAAAATCTATGGGAAAAATTGGACCAGGGAGTTCGTTCGTCACCCCCACGTACGAAAGATGAACTAAAGACGAGATTGCAAGAAGAATGGCTACAAATTAGTTCAGACTATTTGAAAAAAATTATTTCAAATATGCCAGAACGTCTGGAAAACGTGGAAGATCAAACAGGATATGCCGCTAAGTATTAAAGATTATTAATAATTAAAAAACCACCCATTTCTTATAAGTGTCCGAATATTTTTGTTGCGCGAAAATCGTACATTATTCTACACAATGTTCAAAAAAATATCTACAGATTATAGATAAAAATTATTTTATGACATATTATTGTTAACAAATATCAATAATGTATTCACTAAAAAAAGGAATTTTTTTCTTTCAGAAATAACTACGATACATAATGATTTATACCGATATACCGTGGTGTCCGAATATTTTTGTTACTCACTGTATGTATATCTGTATATGGCAAAAAATCAAGCAATTATTTTGCGGAAACGAGTATTATTTTATTACTCCCGATATCGGTGGCATTTTAACGACTGCGCGTGGAGAAGTACTGCGCAACGCAGGTCACCTTTCGTTATCGGGTGAGTAAAAAAGTTCTCCATCGCAAGGATTTGCAATTATTTGTATGTAAGGCTGTGATTCACGCCATCGCATTTTTCCTCGCACGTGGAGGTGAGAAGGAAACCAAAAACGAAGATCTATTATAACGAATCTCGGATAATCCTTGATAATCGAGAGAAGCCATTATTGTTCGAATTCGACATTGAGATTCAAAATATAATACTAAAATTGAAGGAAATTGGGTTTTCGAAGAAGAAAAAGAAAAAAAAAACGAAACGTTCACCTAAATGGAAAGATCATACATACCTAAGTTTTATAATAAAACTATTTTATTTTTTTATATTACGTTACAATTGTTGTTCCCATGAATCGAAGCATTAATCATTGCCCTGCTGTATCGCCTGGCAACCGATAGAAAAGCGTCCCCGAATCGTACGACGAAAATCAATCAGCGACTTTTTGTCGAAGTCAGAGTTTTGAGGGTGACTTTGGGCCGCACGTGATGCTGATGGTGCAATGCTCAAAGCAGGAACGTGGGAGGTTTGCCGAAGTGCCGGAGTTTCGACTAATACGATGATGCTCCGATTAGGCAGTCTCTTACAATTAGTAACATCGAGAGCAATAAGTCGTCGGTCTCAAAAGGCATTAAGTTTCAGCACGTGTAACTTTTATCTTCGTATAAAATTAATAAACTCGCCAGTATACTATTATAATTTCGGAGCTGGAGTTCGCTCATTTTTGGCAATCCCGAAGAACCCGTCCTCAAATATCTTGTTCCCACGTAACGAGAGTGGGGGGCACAACGCAATTAAAAAGTTATGTCAAACTGAAAATTAATTGTTTATCGCCTAGTATCGATGACGCCCGAACAGTTTCCGAAAAAAAACCCGAGGGCGTATGACGTCGCAATGTTAACTTTTTATCATTAGC
Source organism: Netelia melanura (assembly GCA_964007305.1). Taxonomy (NCBI): domain Eukaryota; kingdom Metazoa; phylum Arthropoda; class Insecta; order Hymenoptera; family Ichneumonidae; genus Netelia; species Netelia melanura. The sequence continues at coordinate 7,609,626 of OZ023258.1, forward strand.
AGCGTGCAGTAATCTTTAACTTTTCAAGAATTTATTCTTATTATAGTCATCAGTGTGTGATAAGCAATGTGCGACCTAAACAGTTATCGTGTATGTTTTGTATTATTTTGTGCAAATACTACAAAAAATTGCACATGGCAAAATGTTTTGAAATGTGCCACAACACATAAATATGTGCAGATATAAATGATTATTAAATACGATACTTTGATTATTAAATTTGATGTTGTTTCAGGATTAAGGGATCGTCTCAGTGTGAAATTTTCAAAAAATTGTTTTTTTTTGTATTATCGTATAGTATACACTGTTCTAAACATTCTTACGAATTTTTAAATCGAAATTCAAATTATTACGGTCGCTACAGCGTTTCCTGTAGAAGGGTAACGGAGCGGGACATCTGCCCAGTCCGTCGCGTCGCCCGACCCTTATCCTTTTGTTATTTTTCTCCCTGCGCGTGTATCTTTCTAAGGTGCGTAGGTTCTATAACTTTGCAGAATAAACTCTGTCCAAGCATTTCAGTTCGTTTTTGACATCCACCACGGATAGACATAGGAGTGAAACTCCCAAGAAAAAAATCAAGATGGACAGAAAAGGCGCGAGGAGCACGAATCCACGAAGTGATAGAAAAAAACCCGCAAAGTTCAAGGGAAAAAATTGTATTGTGCCATCTGTACGTTCAACGAAGGGTTCGATCCAATTTTTTTAATCCTGGAGACAATGGGGTGCACCATAGGGCCGATAGCCGCAGACTTTGCTGCAAAATATAAGGCGGAGCGCAACAAAATTGCAGAACGCCGAAGCTCTCTGGACAGCAAAGAAGCCAGGACAACTCGTCGAAACGTAATTTCAGTCGAAAATGAGCCGTTCAAGGAAGCAGAAGGGATATTGTATGGACCTGGCATCGCCGATTGATCGCAAGTAAACGATTTATCTAAAATTTTCTAAATTCAATCTTTAAACGCGTTTTTCTCGGAATGGTGTTTTTCAAAACGGTGTCCACTCTCAAAGGAAGAGTTTTCAAGATATCTATTTCCAATTTTGAGAGAACATTTTAAACCTCATTCTCTATCGTGTTATGGAAGCATTTTTTTTTTTTTTTGAAATATTCCTATTTTTTTTTACGAAAAACTGTTGAAGAAAAGGGCCAAATTCGATACTTTTTGTTCAAACCGCCGCCATTTTGTCAAATTTCAAAAAAAAACCTCCATAGTGCGATAGCGACTTACCTACAGATTAAAAATCGTTTTGAAATTTTTGGTTCAGATCAAAATTGCGGCTACAATCGTGAAAATCGTACAGGACCTTTTTTTTAATGTGATATTTGAACAATTTTAACCGATTACTTTATTACGACATTAAAAAAAAAATTCGCGAAAATCAGTAATTTTTCGAAGGGTCACACTGAGACGATCCCTTAATGCGTCGCGATTTATATCGTCACGCCCAATATATGCACAGTAAACTCCCGTTTATCCGAAATCCGCTTTATCCGAACAAATGTTTACGATTTTTTTTTCATTGTTCACAACTTTAAAAATATTGCCACAACAAAAGTTTATCGAGCCAAAAAACAAAAAAACATTACGGACTTTCTTACCAAAAAATAAATTCTAATGAAGCGTCCTAGAACTCTCAACGTCCATAAGTTAAAAGTTTTTTCTTTTTTTTTACTTTAAAGTTTCCTTTGAGCAACCTCTAGTTTTGTTTCATAATTTTATAGTTAATTTTTTCATTCGAAAGAGTAGGTAATAAAATTTAAACTCCTGTTTTTTTCCGCTGCCAAATAAGGCGAATTTTTTGTCTGTAAGAACGCAAAATAAGCGAGCTTTGTTATTCAGTATTTAAAAACTTTGAGTTTTCAAACATACTTTAGCGCCTTTTCAACACGTCAACACAAATTTTTCAGTCAAAAACATGCAGGCTTATTCACAACCATATCGATAGCATTCTACGTACGTACGTTTTACGATCACATTTCGCGGTATTGATGCAATTCTGGGTGTTTCACATGGGAAAACAGGGGACTTCGGCTTATCCGAAATTTTCGTAGAATTTGTCACACATGATTTAAGAAAAATTATTGTCAATAATAATTGTATTTGCATTGAATTTTAATTATATTCACATGCACCGGTAGAAGCTGTCGACCGTACTGCTGTCAAAATATTTTAACATAGTGACGTCACACATATGGCAGCCCATTTATATGGCGCATCCATAGCCACTTGATTCTTTCTTTAAATTTGATCAATTTTAAGGAGATTCGGTGATGATCATGCTAGTAAACTTACGATTGGAGTCTATTTCGAGCCGCAATACCGAGACTTTTTATGTATGTGTATATTTCCGATTAATCGAGAAATATTTTTTAAGTATTGAATTTCCAGTTTCCTTTTTAATAATTTGGAAAAAAACGTAATAATCTACTGCACGACTTCAGTAATACGTCAAATCGTCCAAGTTTGACATCGTCGTAATTTCGATGGCTGTCGTTTGTCCCGGGCGCCTGGCGAATACCTCGATTCTTCTAGACTTTATTCCTGAATTAATTGCTTATCATTCCGGTGAGCTTTCCAATCCAAGGTGCCTTATTGATCATAAAGAATCAACGAATGCAACCATCAGTTTTTTTTACGTGTGTCTTGGCTCCAAGTGCTATAAAAAAGTCGATATATGCGAGGATCCGCCCATTTATTCGTCTACATGTATTCAATACACTGACTTCAATAATTAATATCTCGGAATCTGTGCGGTAAATCTCATGGAAACTCCGCTTATGCATGGACAAATGGTTTGACAACGCTATATAAAAAAATTAGACTTTTATCTTGGAGTCGCTCCAATCACTGGACCTCCTTAAATTATTTATAATTAATTGTAAACAATTCTTTTTTAAGGTTTTCGCATCGTTTACCAATATTACTTAGAATGAAGTTTTTAAATAGAGCAAAAAAAAAACGATCATTTTTGTTTTTCAAGAATCCTATTGGTGGTCGGAGAAGCTTCAACGATGTTATTATGCTATTAACGTTACCAGTTTTATGAAGTGAAATATCTTATCGATCCTTCCTCCTTCCGTAGTACGTCGGGTATAAATATCGGTACAAGTTGCACGCAACATCGAATACCCGTGGCACAACCCAACGATTTGTAACATACCGAATTTTACAAAAAAAATTTGAAGCTACGACGAAAAGTACTTTAACAATTGACAGTAGCTACCTACATTCAATACCCAAGTTATCATGAGGTCCGCGGCATCGCTCGGAAATCCAATCTTCATTTGCCTGTTGGTAATAGCAACGGTTACGTTTCAGCAATGTGTGGTAAGATGCAACAAAATTATTTTTCGATGAAAATCAAAAGTTTCGTACTATATATAAACGTTGAGTTTCATCGCAGGGGCAAAATGAAACAGTCGAATGGAGACGGTTCACGAGGGCGACCAGTGATTCGGGTAATTTACAAATGTCAATACTGTACTATCTATTTATTGAAAGATTTCTACGATGCGCGAGATGTACGAGGATTTTGAGAATGGTCTCATTTTATCCAAGCTTTCCCATCGTCTCATTAAAATATTGGCGCGCGTCGAAGAATATTCGAAAAAGATTTCAAAATAGACGGTAATGTCGCGAGTTATTTCTTCATTAAATTCTTTCGATTGGGTTGCGGAACACAATAGTTGAAAGGAAAAGTGTACTAGGCACAATCGAAAAGCACAAGACTTTATTCTCGGTATTACAATGGACAGTGTAACGTTGCTGCTCATAGATGATCGGAGATTTAGTAATTAGTTAGTTTAGGAAGAGGGTGATTCTTATAACATTAGCATGTGGGAAGGTCACAGTGGTGAGGAGAAAATATGGGAGTCAAAAGTTTCGGGTTCGAGGTGGGTCAGACCATACAGACAGATTCTTCGTGGCTGCACGGTAGAAAATGGGAAAAAGTTTTTTTTTTGGGCCGTTATCGGGAAACAAAGAGTATTTGAAGTTCAACGGCGAAATGTCCGGCAATAGCGATGGTGTAACTAACGGAAGTCGGTGGCTAGGGACGGACAATCGTCACAATATCCATATCTGAAAATTCTTACAAGCTTCGGAAAAAGAATTTTTTAGCGGTTTTTACTGTGACAGTATAGCAACTGAGTGACAAATGCGCAATTCTTCAGGTTTTTAGGAAATAAATCATACGTTTTAATAGAATTCAGTAAATATTTACTGTTGCGAGACAGAAATTAAAAATATTTTCAAGAATTTTTACTTAAATCAAAAGTAAATTTTCGCGAAACGTAAATATTACTACAATAAGTTGAAAAAAGGGCTGATACAAATGAAAGTTTGAAAAAAGGAAGCCGAAACTTTGCGTGCGTTGACCAGAATTTTCACGCTCTTCACAGTAAAATCAGTTAGGGCCAGGTCGCCTCGTCGTAATCCGTGAGTTCTGTGTAGCGCGAGTAAAAGTTATGCTACGTGCTAAAATTTGTACATGCCTGAAAGTAGAATATTTGAAACTAGTGTGAATTTTTAACTGTTTGCACATTTATCACCGGGTTCAAGTTTATAATGAAATTTTCACCGTAAAAATTAATAAGAAATTCTCTCGTTGTTCGTATATCTCCAACATCAACTTGAGAATATACCCGTAAGAATTATAAATGACCGCTTTATTTCTTACTATTTATCACCACTACCTATCTTTACTTTGTGAAGAATTTTTATTGGTTAATCAAGTGCAAGAATATCTCTCATACAGATATCTTCGATGCGTTAATGCATGATATACTTTTGTTACATTGCATTGTATATGTATATGTTTAAGACAAGGCGCCTGAGAAGGAAACGAAAATGAGGGAATTTGTAATAGGGAAAGATGCCCCTGTTTGGTTCGGTTTCAATAGAGGCAATAGCATCAAGTTCCGACGCTACGATATACCGGTAATCACGCGCTAATACACTTATCAAAAAATATTGTTAGTTGGTCAATGAGCTCGCCATAATGTAATTAATCCGTCGGATTAATTCTATTGCCCGTATGCCCGTTTCATCACCAATGCAACAGGGATACTCGCAGCAGTCAGTAGTTGGAGAAGCAGTACAGCATTATTTCAATAACAAAAACCACATAAGTTTTGAATATACTGACAATGAAATGGACCATCTTCAGTGGAGGGTACAGGGCTATTCAGACGTAAGTGCAACCAATGCGTTATGAATAATATTATCTTTTTTCTACGCATGAATATGCAAAACTCATATTTGGGTAATATTTTAATAAAAATTTATGATATTTTATTTATCGGAGGAGCAATAATTCTATACGGTGAAAATTGCTTTCATACTCATTGAAATTTAGCCTGTTTGATCTGTTTATATTTTTGCACTAAATCAAATGGCAATTGGTCTAAAAAATATTCTAAAATAGGCCGCAATGTTCAATCGCGCGTCTGGAATCGACGGAAATGAGGGTTGTACTAAAAACAATGGATGCACGTCCGATCTACCGAGTTGGGAACAACAGAATATGAAGAATGTTTATCCCACCGTATTGGTGATATTTGATATGCAGCATCTGGAGACGATAGGGCCACATAATGCACAGTTAGTAATCTAGCAATAAAACATAAAGATGAATAAGTTGATTACCTTATTCATGCGTCATACTGGATTCGTATTTGTAGACTTGAACTAGCTAAAAGGATAACGTACATTTCTGCGTTTTGGAATATGGTGAATATGAAACTCAACAAACTTATTAAATCAACAAAAATTACAATCCGCATAGCGGGAATTATCTTGGGCGAAGTAAGTTTTCGTTAATAATTAATAAGTAATTGGACGATTATGCGGTACTCCATTACGAGTACGCCTTTTATTTGGCTATTTGTCGATAGACGCCAAATTCCTTCGCAACATGGACAGGCTCGTGGAAGTCAACATTACAGGACACATTCAACGGAATGAAGGATTTTTTCGATAAGCCGACTTGGACCGATCAATTTCCACGTGATTCGTACGATTTTGTTGCCGTTATGACGAGGTAATTCGACCGATGCTGCGGTATAACAACGATGTTTCATTCACGTAAAAACAAACCTAAGTATATCGTATTATCGATTATCATGTCGCATACACCTACCTGTAGCTGACCTAACTATTCATATACGCGGAGGGGGGCTCCTGTTTTGATTCATCAACGAAAATAAGTCAAGAAATAACGATGGTGACGTACCATGAGTGAAACACGTAACAACAACGCGCAACGATGCAAAAAAAAACTTTCAATATGAACATTCTCTTTGCGTATCCCTGTCGAAATTCCCCTAATCCTTCATTTTCTCGGCTTATTTTCATTGATAAATTAAAACAGAGAACGCCCTATATGTATCTATTATATCTATTAATCTCGCGTATCTTTTATAATTGAAACAGTGCGAGCACTGGAGGCAACAGCTCGAACCTTCCCCAAGGTACGATTTCGTCCATTCGATATCGATCGATTAGTGTATCGGATGGTTCTGAGGACAAACTTTAGACGCACTATATTCATTCGCCGTTCAGAAACCCGATGATTATTTATTTTTTAGGAGCTTCCACATGGCGGCTGCCTTGCGTCGATGACGATCATCCAATCGGAGACATTATGATCTGGGACAATTTTAGTTTTGCGGGTCTTGAATCAGCTGTTCAGGAGATGATCAACGTGTAAGTTTCTTTTGTATGTTTCACTAGCCATGAAACTGTCTCAACGGTCTCGATCGAATAACAGAATGGGATCGGCATAACGGTTTCCGTGCTATGTCATAAAATTCATACGATGATAATTGAATGATTGATAAGTGTCATATATTCATTAGATTGGGTCCGATGGAGTTGGAGCATCGTTCGAATCTTTATCCACGGACGGCGTGGGAAGAATCGACTGAATGGAAACCAAACAAGTGCGCTCTTCACCGGGTCGCCGCATTGCTTCCTCTGTAAGAAAAGTCATATATGTATCGACTCGTTACAACTGTTTTTTCTTTGTAAATCTAAAACTCATTCCATGACTATAATACTTGCGCCCCTAGGAATATTCTGACAATTATACCTGAAAACATATTTCACATTTCAGAGCATGGTGTCTGAGTATACCGAAAGAAAAGTTTCCACCCGGAAAGCCAGTAAGGTCGATTTTACCGGGACAAATGATGACCCCAGGTCAATACTGCGCCACTCTCGGATATAAACAACATCCTAGTACTTCAAGCCTGGTGAGTTCTGATTTATATACGTAGTAGACTTTAGAATTTTTCGAATAAATCGAGCCATCCCACTCGTTTCATAAATCTGACAAAAAATGTTCGTAATATCGCAGTACCTCTTTCCTTACGATCAAAGTTTTAGAATAATTTCGCGTACTTGAATTTTCGTGTGTTCCGCCATGACGCCAGAAAAAAAAATACTGATTCTCCTTTGTAAGTTATGTTTGGAAACTAGTACGGCAGGAAATGTAAACAATTCGTGCGTACGAAACCAGATGAGACAGCGGCCCAACACTTTCTAACACCGTCGAAAGCCGTTCGACCTTGGATGCACACAATTAACCATCCAAAAAAATAATAAAAAATGCTAGTCTTCGTGTTACAACCCTCTCAAAAATTGTAAACACTCGAACAATTTAGAAAGTTAATATTTTATCATTTTATTTTTATCATATGATCGAGTGAATGGACCAAGCGTTATAGTCTCGAGACTCAACCGTCCAATTTAACCTTAAATCTTTTGTATTTAACTACAGTACTTTTCCTGTTCACGGATTGATTGTACTTGGTATAATCCGATGGTTTTGGGCCGACCACTTGATGGAACACCCTGTCGATCATCAGAGTCGGTATGAAAATAATTTAACGACCGTGACGTCCTAGCTTCCTAGCTGTTCCTCATTTACTTAGTCTAATAACAACAAAGTAATATAAAAATAATAATCATTCTACTTGTCAGATGATATGCATGTATGGTGAGTGCGTTCGAAATAAATGGAAGAAATCGAATTAGCGAAGCAAACCAATTTTCATCGTCGATCCGGGATCGTCGTATAAGAAGATTATTTGTATCATCTTGGCGGAACAACGTGTCATTGATTCGAGACGAATGCTTCGCATTACCGCATTGGATTTCCACACACGCATCGAAAATGCTTGCGAATTTGAGAAATATTATTAATTTTATATGACAAATTGTCTCGTTCAAACAACACCAAGAAATGTATCGCAACGTTCACACGGAGATGTGCAAATAAATGAGTTGAATCGAAAGTTGATTGATTCGAAAATTGGCCACCCTCCGTTAATTAAGTACGTCATGCCTTTCCCCAAGGGATAACGAATATTGACTAGGATACTTAAACAAACAATTCGACCATATAAGTAAATATAGAAATTCCTCATGCTCAACCGGTACAGTCGACAATAATTCAAGAAATCTAAAGACGTATGAATCACGGTTGATAACTAATTTATTATACTTCTTATACCCTGTCTGTCGCTACAAGATGTTTATCGAACGAAAGGTTCCTAAAAATCTAAATACATTTTCAAAACGGATGATTTTCTTTCCATTTTTCAAATCTTCAAAGTTCTTAGCTATTCGTCACACAAAATAAATAATACGAGTTATGATAAAGATATCAGTAACTGTTTTGCGGAAGCGAAATATTATTTTATTATTCGCGATGGCTGAGCTATTTTAATGACTGTACGTGGTGAAGGTGATCCTCTGTTATCGGGCCAATAAACTAGTTTTCCGTTCCACGTGTTTGCTAGTTATTTATATGCAAGGTCGAGAACCTTTACTCTATCGCACTTTTCCTCATCTACGTGATAAGGCGAATACAGAAAAGTTGTCGTTCAGAAAAGTTACCGATCCAGAGATCGATATATTCAGATTGAAAAAATAATATATAAATTGAAGGGAGGAGCACAGTGGCTCAATGGATAAGGCTCTGGCTTGGTACGCAGCGAACCCGGGTTTGCTCCCCACAGCCGACACCAATGAAACAAAATTTTTCAAGTCTTTTCTTTCTGCAATTCTGACCGTTCAGATCTCGCCAAAACAAATGTCTGACCATGAGTGATGGGTGGGAGGTCGGTATTCGACTTTGGTGCTCTCGTGCAGCGGTTCTAATCGCGCGGGTGGTTACCGCATTGGCCGGGCACCTCAAGTCGTCGTGCTTGAGTCTTTACCACCTATTCTAAGCCGCCCAGGTAACTATCAGCGCCACGTAGCGGTAGACACAAATCGCAAATCGCTTTAAATTGCCAGTGTTAAGGGGCTGGTGTTTAGTCGCATTGCCACTGGGGGACACTAGGCAGGCAGGTACCGCCGAGCTGTATCGACGGAGATTTTCTGCAGTTTTCCTCCGGTCGCGGCAAATGCGATACAGAACTAGTAGTTCAGTCGAATTAGACATGAGTTCTAAACAAATACACAAGAGCAGCGCCAATTTTGTTTTGTAGATTCTTTGGACCTCCAGGAACTTCCTCTGAAAATTTAGAAACATTTACACATGTTTTTTAGCGTTTTTAAGCGTTTTTTTAGCGCTTTTTAGCATTCAAGCGCGCGATGAAGAACGTTATCGTTTCCTAACTCGTCGATTATTTGTTTTATCATTCGGATAATAGTGATAAATATTTATTTGATTTAATTGAGGAAAGTGACGATGATGTGGAATGAGAATATTGCTCCACGGCGTTCGGTTTGGGAGATGATACGATTTGGCGTTGACGCTTTTGCTACGCTACCCTGGTAAGAAAAGCGCCAGTGGGCGCGAGTAAAAGCTACCACAGCTCCAAGTTGAATACTGAAATTACCGGTTATGAGCGCCCATACCTCAGGTCATATACATATATATATTTATATATATATATATATATATGTAAACTAATGGCATTGGTTGCATTTAGCACACAGAACATTTGTGGGATCGCTCCCTCCCTCAACGCTTTTTTTCCGCTGAATGCTTTGCTCAGTGAGCACTCGATAGTTTCAGTATTCGACGACATATGATCGGCGTGTTTGTTATCTTCTTATATACTTATAACAAGTACGCTTCGCGTACTCGTCGCACTTCCCGCTCCGCGTTATGCTGATCATTTACTTGAATTGTTAGATATTGAAATATTATGTTGTTTTTATGTTATTGTGAATTATAATTGACAATATAGAACTATGTGTTTTGTTCTTGATATATTTACAGTAAGAGCCATTGTTCGAAAGGTGATTACTGAATTTTTATTAGATTTACATTAGTAGGCACTTACAACTTTACAATATAAGGATTGCATATTGTATTTTCATGATATATTTTGAATGTTGATTAATATGTCACTTAGGGACGTTTTAAGAGGCACACACACCGTAATTTCCAATTTTTATTAATTTATCGCGGACATACTACGATTTCCATGGTGACAAGCTTTGATTGTTCATTCCTAATATTTGAACCGGAAAATAAGAATTTCATAAACTACATATTTGCCGTTTCGACATTCTTAAGGAGTCATGAGCGTTCTTAGTGGTAATTGAGAATGTGCCGAAATTGAATGATTGTTATTGGCTCATGGGTACAAAATCTTTATTTTGTTACAAATAATTGAAATAAACTACATAAGCTTTAAAAAAAGTATTTGTTTAATATTGCCTTAAGGGCAAAATGTTATTTTTTGTATGTAGCGAGACTCAATTTGGTAATACATGTATGTGTGTGTGTGTGTGTGTGACTTATCACAAACCGCTGCGCGGTCCATTTGGCATGGTTCGCCGTCAAGTCCTCACACTCGCATTGTCGCGTTTTGCGTTTCATATTTAAGTGTTCGTATTATAATTTTTCATTTCTTATGTTTTATTTTCAATGTTTATTTTCTATGAATTGTGGTGCAAAAATAATCTATATAATATGGTTAGTATGTTTAACAAAATAATAAACAAATAATCAGTATATCGTTTATTGAATAATAGTTATATATTACACATTTTTTGTATAAATCTATATTTACCATGAAATGCGAAACCATAACGGCTTGTGATCGCTATTAAAATATTAAAACAAAACAAAAACATCATCTACCGTCTATTTTTCGAGAAAAAAAAATATTTCAATAATAAAAAAAATCGTATCGCACTTCAGAGCGTTCATTTCGATGCTCGTATATGTGCATACGGCACGAAGACGTTTCTAGCAGGGGCGTATGCAAAAGAAACTAGTATGGGCGTACGCAAAAGAAACTAGCAGGGGCGTACGCAAGACAACAAAAATATAAAAATTCCAAAGATACGAGCACATGTGGCACTTAGCACCACGATTTTATGCGGAAACACAAAGGCAAGGGCTATTGACGATTACGATATATTTTATTCTTATCACAGGTGTAAGGTATACACAGCGTTGCAAGTAGGAACACGGAACACTAACTCTCTTTTGGCACCAAACGCATATCTACGCCTCTCTGTGGCCATAGAGTATTTATTCATTAGACTGCGAACTAGTATGGTGTACGAGGGACTAATGTTTGCTTCCTCGCACGTCTTGGCGCTGCTGTCGCACAACTGCTATCTGCGGTACCGACAGCACGCGCGAGCGGCGGATCAGCCGCCACACACACGACGATGCTAGCGACATCTTACCACTGGGGCAAGAAATGAGCTTTGCTGGGACTCGATCTTCGTCGATATAATGAGTCTTCTCTCTTTTTCGGTTATCGGTGACCCACGTCTGTGATTGTATAGCGAGCTGTCACTGTTGTTTTTTTATACTAAATTAATAATATTTGTGAAATGAGAAAAAATATAAAAGTGTAAGTATTATGAATAATTTTAATATATGTGTATAACAAAAGTATAAACAATATGAATAAGTTCAAAAAAGTGTAATATTCTATTCGATCACAAGAAATATTTTAAACTTTTGTCAAACTAATGTTTGTGTATGGCAAACATGCTGAGAAATTATAACAATTCTGTGTATAATTGTTCAAATGACTTGAAATTCTTGGAATCCTTGAAATGTGTTAAAATGAAAGTAAAACGTGAAAATAACAAAATTTCGTTCACAGGTTTCTGTGCAACCTGTAAAAAACTGCAGAAAAACGTTTTTTTGTTCAAATTGAATAGTTAATAGAATTTTACAGCCTTTAAATTATAGATGTCTCTTCTTTGAGGTCTTATAAAGATATTCTATAAGTTACATAAACATTGGTTCACAGATTGCTGAGATCCGGACATGGACGGACACAAAAATAGCTTTTTGGCCCAAAAATAGCTATTTTTTGAGAACTTTTATAGCTAGCAAGGTCTGAATGGATTTATACAGGAAAGGTCTCTAGATTATAGTGAAATACAATAGTGCTGTGAATTTCAACCAGATCGGTTCATGCATTGCTGAGATTTCAGTGAGGATGGACGGCCGCCGTGACAAGGATTTTTGGAGGACAATATTAATAGGCACTTTTCATATATGGTGAGTGCCTAAAAATCAACACTCCAGTTATATTCTTCAAATTGCTCCAGAAATTTGTCACCAGGTCACTTCCACAAGCGTGATCACGTAATTAAGCACCTGCCGCTATCTTTAACCGAACATTTAATTCCCTGCGACGCGATTCACTATGTGCGGAGAGGTAGGTAACGCCACACTCGACGAATCTCGCCAATTTTAGCTGACAGTGTTACATTATATGCTGACGATATTTTAGATGCACATTAATGTTCACGTGATTGAAAAATCCATGTCATATAAAGTGCTTAGGTTTATAAGATTCTATTTTTGACTGTCGCGGCATTTATTTTGAATAATGAGACACTATATTTGAAAAAATAGAATAGCTAGGACCAATTTCAGCCCTAATTGCTGTATTTCACCGAACGTTCAGCTACTTATCTTTCAGTACGTACCGAATCGCGTTGCATGGAATAAATTGTTCGATGTAGAGTAGGGGGAGTAGGGACAGATACGAAGCCCGCGATCACTTGGTAGTCAAACCCCCGACTTGCTTCAACATTTTTGAGCAATAATAATTCAATACTCCGGTCATAGCTACGAATCGTTAACTATTATGTATGAGCCATTCTCTGGGTTGCCAAAAAAGAAAATGGTCCGTAATCATTATCTGTATAGTATTCGGGTTCTGAACTAATATTTATATCCTTGTTTCCAGGCTGTTTGGAGTTGTAGCATACCGTCGTGGCACTGGATTTCATATTATTGACGATCTAAAGGAGAATGAAAGCCTTACGATGATCTAGAATCGCAAGTCAAAACCAATTCAGAAGAAACAGTAATTAAATCATACTTACTGTCATGTATGCGGCAGTGGCTGTTCACACACAGTCATCGAATAATACCTATCAATTGAAGTTAAGGTTGACGCTAAAAATTATCCTGCGGATAATTTTCTACATCCCACATCATATGCAAGTAGCGAAAAATGTACGTACCTTACATCTCTTATTTGCCATAATTTTATCAACTTAAATTTATGTTCGATTTTTGTTCAACAGATTATCGAAATTGTAGATCGGAGGATTTGAAAAATGTATACTAATTTTATGGGTGGACAAGGACAAACGGATAGGAGGTGCACATTTCTGGAGGCAACTTTCTCATCGTGGACTAACTCTGCATGAGGTTGACTTCGTCGAGGATTATCGTACGGATATTTTTCTACATATCAGATCTTAGGCAGACTGTGGAGCGCAGGTTCTTTTTTTATTTTTTCACTTATTGTGTTCGCTATATGTCTTTCATAATTTAGCTTAATAAAAAATAATGTTTTGTCTTTTCCACAGGTTGCCACGAGTCTGGGGTAATATTTGGTGTACTTCGAGTCATAAAAAAATTAATTGTTTATTGTACTTCAGTTTTCGATTTACCTTCCCTGCAAATTTAGTATTAAATCGGTTTTGTCTGTAATACAGAAGCCTTTTATAAAGTGTATGTAATGGATTTATTTTATCTGTACAATTATTTTGGAAATCACAACATTCGCGTTACAGAATTATCCCAAAAGGCTTATGCTTTCTCGACGCCTTGCTGGTGACCACTGGCATGTTTGATTAATTAATGTATATAACGATTCAATAAATTAATTTCTTTTTACTGTATCAAATGTTTTCGCGTTACTGAAAAACTTCGAATGCTTCCAAATCTATCGAACACGCGGAGAACTACTAGCTGTACATTGCTGTACATTGTATTGAAACAGCTGATGCGTAGCAGCCTCGGAAAAGTTGTCAGTTACCTTCACGGTCGATTTTGAATCTCATTTTTCTGAGGAACTATCGACGATCAAACGACGAAACTTGGCATACACCAATATCAAAGGACGATCAAACGATAGGAAAAATAAAATGTTGAAAAAGTTTTAAATTACAATAATTGCAATTGTCCAAAATTTCGTTGTAAACGGTTAGAAGCCAACTTCAGGGCACACTGGTAGAAAGTAAATTGCGCTTTTCCAAGAAGCTATCAATGATCAAACGATGAAATTTGACACACATTAGTATCAAACAACCATTCAATAATGGCAAAAGGAAAATGTTTAAAAAATCAAAAAATATAACAACTGGAAGTGTCTAACCTTCACCAGTAAAAAGTTACTAGACAATATTAGAAGAAAGTCATTTCAATTTTTTGCAAAACCTATCAAACGACGAAACTTGACATACTTTAGTATCAAACGACGATGAAACGATAGCAAAAGGAAACAGTTTAAAAAGTCATAACTTATAACAACTGGAAGTGTCCAACCTTCACCAGTAAAAAGTTACTAGATGAGCCTCGGAGACCGATTTCGATTTTGTGAAAAAACTATTAACGATCGACCGATAATTTTTAACGATCAAACGATCTCAAACGATGACAAAAAAAAAAGTTAATGAAGTTAAAGTCGGTCGGCCAACTTTATAGTCGATTTTTTTTTTTCGATTTTGCGAAAAATCTATTACCGATCAAACGATAATTTTTAACGATCAAACGGTAGCAAACGACGATCAAACGATTGTAAAAATAAAAGTTAAAAAGGTTGAAGTCGGTCGGCCAACTTTATGGAGCCGAATGCATAATGTTTACGGTAGTGGCGCATCGAGTGTTCCGCCAAAACTCACGTTGAACAGAAGGCGCAGGAGAGGGGGTGTTTAGAGGAAAAGAGCAGATGTTACATATAGGGAGTCCATCGCGTAAACAGGTGACGAGCGACCGTGGTGCGCACGACACAAAAGAAAGTGCGTCGAAACTTTTCAGATCCGATGAAACAACAGGCAGCGCGTGGGTCCTGTGCGAACATTTTCCACCTTTTTCTTTGCAATGTTCTCTCCATTTCCGGTATGAAAAAATTGCGAAAATGCATTGTTTCGTGTCAATAAAATATCTTACGATTGCATATTTGCATTTGTGACATAATTGTGAAAGTTGACGGTTTGCTGACCTCTGCATTGCTCAAATTAATCGTAGGTACATTTTTATGGAGTAGTTGGTTCATAATTGTAGTGAATAAAGTAAAAAAAACCGCGAGGAAAGAAAGTACGAAAAGATCGCTGTCAATTCGTTGAGACGGTATATACAACGAGAATTTTTGAAAGGAAGGGATCTGCGCAGACGCGAATTTGCTCGTCAGTTTCGTAAAAGTAAGACCGGTGGCGCCACTTGCACTGTTTGGCGTCTGTTTACGTTGTAACGTCGCGCACGCGAGGTCGAATTTGAAACGTATTTTTCGCATAAATAGGATAGTGTTTTGTGAGAAAGTGAAGTACAAAAGGATCAAGATAGACGCAGAGACAACGTACGTAAGAACAAACGTCTTTTATATGAAGAAACATAACGCGATTGGTTTCTGAAAAAAACGTCCAACTATTTGGTTATACCGTGTGCCGCCAACTGTGGTGTAGTGCGTATGGGGTCATATGGTGGCTAACGATCAAAACAATCGACACGCGAACAATGGCCGGTCGCCCGAGAGTTTCGAAATATCAACAAAAAACGGAAAAACCGAAATATGAAAACGACTTGACAACGACGAGCGGTCGAACGAGTTGTCGTCGCGTTATTCATTCATCTGATCGTCGTGACAAAAGATTGCATTACGTTCGGGGAAAGGCTCTCGTCCCGCCGGGTCAAAAACATTACGACGAGAGCAATTTTGCGCTTGGCGGGAAATTGGAGAGACAAAATGTGAGAGAATCTGCTGAGGAGGTTGTAAACAACGAGATATCAACGTTACGACGAGAAATTGATGAGTGGCGAACGAGTGAGAAGTTAACCAACACAGTCAAAGACAAACTCGCGAGGATTGAAAGTGCGCGAGCTATGAGTGGTAAATATGGGCTTCTACTCAACATACAATTAGGTTATGTAAGGATGACGGTTGACCGCGTATTTTTGTGTATTTATATATATGTTATATGTGTGTGTGCGTGTTTGTAAATAAAAATGCATCATTTTTCTTTAGTATTTGAAAATAAGGTTTTTGTTCAATTATTGATAGACTATCTTTTTCTCGCCCGGAGTTATATACATGTTATGTGAGAACTGTTACCACAAGCCGAAATAGCTCAGTTGGGAGAGCGTTAGACTGAAGATCTAAATGTCCCCGGTTCAATCCCGGGTTTCGGCATTGGGTTTTTTTTTTGTTTTCACTTCTAGTTCTATTTTATTTGGCTTCATCTAGTAACTTCAATCATTCGAAGATTAATAAGTTTTTGATTTCGATACAAATTTAATATTTTACAAAAATGGGCATTGTAAAATTTTGACATTATGAACATGTATATGAAACATTTTGTATTCAGTGAAGAACAGTTAACAGATATTGTATTTAGCGAATGAATATTCACGTGAATAACGAAATCTCTTTATATCCCCTTTATATCGTTAGCTTTTCAAAAACTTAAATTTCTGTGTAGAAGATTTTTTACAGTTTTGTTTTTCATTTTCATGGAATAGGCAAATAGCAATTTTCAACGCATAATAATATAAATAAAAAATATTAAATATTCTACCGACTATTGCGGAAAGGGATGTCACAAGCCGAAATAGCTCAGTTGGGAGAGCGTTAGACTGAAGATCTAAATGTCCCCGGTTCAATCCCGGGTTTCGGCATTGGATTTTTTTTTACTTTCTTAACTTAATTTTATTGAGTTTCATCTTCTCAATCTGCAAATCATCATTTACAAATTTTATATTTATTAAATACTAGTTTATTCAAATAAATCATTATATTCATTCTATGTTTTAATCTCCTGGAAAATTATAATTTTTTCTAGAAAGGAAGCTCAATGATTATTCGGTGTTTCCATTAACAAACAAAATAACAATCTTTTAAAAATGCAGTGCAAAAAAACAAATGCTGTAACGGCAATTTCGCATAAACAACACGAGCCGAAATAGCTCAGTTGGGAGAGCGTTAGACTGAAGATCTAAATGTCCCCGGTTCAATCCCGGGTTTCGGCATTGCTTTTTTTTTTCTTTTAATTTCTCACTTTATTTTCTATTGAGTTAATTTTTTTCAATTTACAAATTTTCATTTTATATATTGTATTCAACGAATCAATATTTATTTAAATACCAGAATCTCTTTATATCTTTTCTACGTCGTTGCCTCTCGAAAAATGAATTTTGTTTATACAACAATATTAACAATTATTTTCGTTCCCATGTATAAACAAAAAGAAAATTCAACAACAAAAAAAAATAACAATATTAAAAAAACAAATGTTGTAACAACTATTTCGCAGAAATGCCACAAGCCGAAATAGCTCAGTTGGGAGAGCGTTAGACTGAAGATCTAAATGTCCCCGGTTCAATCCCGGGTTTCGGCATTGGATTTTTTTTAATCGCATTCACCTTTTTCCAATAAATCTAATTATCCAAAAAACAATAAATCCCAAATTTACCCCCGAAAAAAAACTCCAACAAAAATTACGATACAATACAAATATTCAAGAAAATAAAAACAGAACTTTAAGAATACAAAATATTCTTCATAAAATAATAATATATACAAAACAGAAATAATAGCGATAATTATTTTGCAGAATCGATGGATAAATCACGTTCCACGAATTCGCCGACAGTTCGGAAGTCTCGCAAGGATAATCATCAACGGTGAGTACAATTCAGATTTATCGTTTCCGAGAAAAATCATGACAATATTTAATAAAAAAATGAGCGAAACAGAAAGCATCTGTGTCGCGTGCGTTGAATTAATGTTCGTTCGCATCGTTGCGTACGTGTGTTAAATACTTTCGTACACACGAAAATACGAAGATCAAATATTTTGTAACACGTGTGCGGACTCGAAAGTTCGAAAGCTCGAACATCGAGAGATAAGTACATTTTACACGAATCCTGCGCATACAGATGCGACCGAGTAAATAAGATCAGCGAAACTTTGTTTGCCTTTATCTCGTTGACTCGGTCGCTCGGGTATACATAAATTCGTGATAAATTTATTGAGCCGTGATTCGCGATTACGTTTGAAGCCACGAACGTGTCGCGCACGAGATAATCAACCGATAAGAATATTTTCGTCCAATGACTTGCTTATTTTTCTTTTTTTATTTTTTATTTTTATCCACCCAATTGAACTTTCTAACTTCGATCGCAACAATGCAACGAGGAAAAATTCACACATAGACGAAACATATTTTGTTTCGTTTGAATTATTATTCGTGCGAAAATTGTTTACAAAGATGTTTATTTTTTTTTTTTAATACAATTTTTTATTTTTACAAGAAGTTATTGAAATTGAAATTTTCTAAATTTCATCGAAATATTTGTCGAAAAACGAAAAAAAAACAACGATTTGGTTTATCAAATATAAATTTGATAAACGAAATTGTTTTTTTTTTTCTTTCAGTTGTTTTCGATTTAAATACCTTGTGATTAATCTGGATGAGTCACAAGATATTTAAAATATAAAGATAAATTTCTTTTTTCTCGAATCACCAAAAATAAAGAGCAACAAAAGAAATAATTTTAATAAATCGAGAATTCTTATCGAACCGTTTTCACGCTGCGAATATTTTTGCGTAAGATTATGACGTTTCTCGTGAATTGCACAACGGGTTTATTGAGAACAAAGATACGCGAGCGAGTCAGAGACAAAACGGTGGAGAGAAGAGAGAGAGAGAGAGAGAGAGAAGGAGATTACACAGCGCACACGCGCGTGCGCGTCATCTTGGAATTTTCGAAAGTGCCGCAGACACCCGACGACTCACCCATCGTAACCGGTTCCGTTCGTTCACAATACGTGAACATCTCGCGCGATGATTAATAACACAAAAATTTCAAAACAAAAAAAAACGAAAAAAAAAAAAATTTCATCAAAATTTTTCGAAATTGCAAATTTTCATCGATTTTTGTTTATCAATGCATTAAATTTATCAATTTAAAAAAAAGATAACAAGAAATGGCAAAAAAATTTACAATTTTCAAAAGTTTTGATCGATATTCTTTTTTTTTTTTTTTTTAATTGATAAAATTAATAAAACGCGATACAGTTTCTATTCGACGTTGGAACATTTTCTATCATATTCGTAAAATCCGGACAAATTCACATGTTTGTTTGTAACCCTTTTCCAAAAGTTGGAAACTTAAGGTAGTCCTATCGTTACAGCGTTTCCGTTGGATTTCACTGAAAATTTGCAGAAACGTTCTTTGATGTCATATGTATACGTGTGTAAAATTTCAGGTGCCTTTATCGACTCAAAAATCACGATATTTATTCTTGAAAGTCGTCACTTTTCCCAATCTCCCATAAGAGCCCGTGTTAAATATCGCAACATTATACAACGAGTATCTCGATCATTTGGTCGATGAAGCCCGTTGAAATTTTGCACACATTTTTATACGACATCAAAGAAGCTTCGATTAGTTTTTATAACAAATCTTATGGAAACAAAAATTCATGATTTTGTTTATTATATAACAAATAAACTTTCCGTAGGATCAATTTGAATTTTGAGTATGTTATTCTTTAGTCGACTCGCAACAACTTTTCTTAACGAACATTAACGCTTGGTCCACTTCCAATGTGAGAAAAAACGGGAATCAAATTTTAATCCCCCACCCCAACAATAGGACTACGTTAAAAGAAAAGAAAAATAATATCCCGGTCCAAAGCGAATGAGAATCAATATTGCAGAAGATCAAAACGATTTTTCAATATCGTTGCTAATTGCACAAGAGTTTACAGCAAGATAGAATCGAGCTATTCTCGTCCAACAGACATTTGAATTTGTCAAGCTTTTACAAAATACACAATTACTACGACGTTTCAGAATACGTTGACCCTATCGATGGTACAAAGGTCGATTTTTGGTCGCGAGAGCGAAGCTTCCTCCACGAGGCAGCTGGAAAAAGCGAAAGAGAAAAAAAAATGCAAAAAAAAAATCATAATAATAAAAATTCAAAAAAATAAAATAAAAATAAAAATAAATATACAAAAAACGGGTTCAGTAGCACGACGCGCCGGTATGAAAATCTTCGTTGTTGTCTATTTTGAGGAATACGAGGTCTTTAGCAGCACGGTCACGAATGTCAAATGCAAATCGGCTCGGCCTCTTCGTCGTCGTCGTCGTCGTCGTCGTTGTTGTCGTCGTCACGAGAGAAGAGTGCTGTAGGTTAGTGAGAAGAACAAAAGACGTGTCTCGTCTCTCGATGCCCGTCATACTCGCTTAATGGTCACACGATAAATGCGAATCACGAACTCGTAGTAAAAATATTTTCGGTCGTTTCGTGGGCGCGACACGAATCACGAAACAGGCGTTTACGTGTGTCCAGAGGACTCGATTAGACATTCAATCCGACGGTAGCCAGACGACAAACCTACTTATTCATCACGATAATAATAACGATTATAATATTGTTCGACAATTTACAAAAGAAAACAAAAGTCGAAAATTTATGATTTTTATTTATACCGTGAATTTATTTTTTATTCTTCAATTTTCCAACACACGAATTATCTTTGTTTTGGATATATTGATCGATATTATTCCAAAATTTGTTCACAAAAAATAAAAATAATAAACAAATATATTATTAATATTATTATTATATTAATATAATTATTATATCAATAACAATGTCCTGATATAATTATATATATATAATATTATATAATATAATAATATAGTAATATATCATACATTATAATATAATTATAATATTATTAATTCTAAAATGAATATATTATTATTATTATTATTATTATTATATTATAATTAAATATTATATTATTAAAATCGTATGTAAATATATATTATATTATTATTATATTATATATATTATTAATATTATTATATAAAACAATTAAAATTAAAATAATAAAATTAAGAAGTTCGGAAATGTCGGTTTGTCGAAATTTCTCTACGAGTTGAAAATTTCGATGATTTTATAAATCAGAATGTTATTTATAACAGACGTTCGCCAATGGCAGAATTACACGAGACTACAACCCTGCTATAATGTGGGTTAGGTTCTCAGCGTTATGTGTATAACAAAAATCAACATTCTCGGCGCGAAGCCACCGAGCGTAAAGAGCGTAAACCGGTTTGCCACGTAAATGGCACACACGAGAGCTCTCTCGTCTCTCTCTCTCTCTCTCTTTCTCTCTCGTACCCTCGTGCGAGTTTTTTTAGCAAGAGACAGGCAGATTGGCGCTCGAGATCGGAGGAAGTGAGAGAAGGGTAAGTCGAGAAAACCAGACGCCCCGCGAACTTCGGTCATTCAATTTTTCCTCGATTCTCACACATATATATATATATATATATATATATATGCAGGCACAACCAGTCTAAGGTAACGCGTTTTACGTATCTACTTGTTAAGAAGAACGCGTCGAACGCGAACCTCGATAATATACAGTTACGCTATCCATAAAAATTTTGCTCCTAGCTCAAACGTTTGAGCTCGAACGAATTCCCACTTATCCAAAAAAAAAAAAAAAAAAAAAAAGAACCCAAACGTAACCTTTTTTACATGAAATTTTCTCGTCCGTCGATAACGAGGCCGATAACGAGGAAACTTGACAAAAAAAAGTTACGATTCGAAACAAAGAAAAAGAAAAATTTTTTAAGAGATAAACTGGAAATTACAACAAAAATACAATTGGACGTGAAGTGGGTGGGTAAATTATTTCTATTCGCTTCAGCGAGGTGAAAAATTCTTTTTTTTTTTTACTACCTCCCCCAAATCCCACAAAAATTGAATATCGAGTAAACAAAATAATAAATCATTTAGCGAAAATAAAATTTTGAACGGTTTTGCACAAAAAAACTAAATAAGAAATAAAAATAACAATTTCAAGCTTTTTGGATAAAAATTTAATCCAGTTGCTACGTAAATTCGAATTTGATAAATTCGATTTGCCTCGTTTACCAGGTATCAATCTTACCTTTGTAGAAAATCGTTCTGTCTGTGAAGAACATACGCACATACATAGATACATATATATATATATATATATATACAAGTATACGTAGCATTCATAAATAAGTGGGGCACTAGCCCCGCGTCGAACCGAGCGAGTAGAACTACGACAACGAGCGACGAGCAACGACGTGGACGACTATCGTGAGAGAGAGCTACGGGTTCGCCGTACCAGCACGTTTTTTTTTTGTACGTTTTTTTACGTAACTCCACGCGCTCACAACTTGGCCGAGAGTTCGTGACGTCAGGCTCTATACTACCGGCTCGGCGTCGTACGACTGCAACTCTCGGATGTAGCATGTACTATAGGCTTTATATATAGAGAGAGAGAAATATCTGTATATACAGCAGCCGCACAGACGAAAAGTGTGCAGATTGCAGCGAAGAAGCGAAGCAACGGAAAGGCATATACACACTCGTTGCAAGTCTCCTAACTACAGTATGACTCCTCGAAACTTAACTGCTCGGACTTATCGATGGTTTAAAGATCGTTGTTATTATTATTTTATTTTAATGAAAATATTGTTGCTTGAATAATTAAATGCATATATATTAAATGAAAGGGATATACGCACTCGTTGCAAGTCTCCTAACTACAGTATGACTTCTCGAACCTTAACTGCCCAAACTTATGGACGGTTTAAAGACCGTTGTTATTATTATTTTATTTTAATGAAAATATTGTTGCTTAAATAATTAAATGCATATATATTAAATGAAAGGGATATACGCACTCGTTGCAAGTCTCCTAACTACAGTATGACTTCTCGAACCTTAACTGCCCAAACTTATGGACGGTTTAAAGACCGTTGTTATTATTATTTTATTTTAATGAAAATATTGTTGCTTGAATAATTAAATGCATATATATTAAATGAAAGGGATATACGCACTCGTTGCAAGTCTCCTAACTACAGTATGACTTCTCGAAACTTAACTGCTCGGACTTATCGATGGTTTAAAGATCGTTGTTATTATTATTTTATTTTAATGAAAATATTGTTGCTTGAATAATTAAATGCATATATATTAAATGAAAGGGATATACGCACTCGTTGCAAGTCTCCTAACTACAGTATGACTTCTCGAAACTTAACTGCTCGGACTTATCGATGGTTTAAAGATCGTTGTTATTATTATTTTATTTTAATGAAAATATTGTTGCTTCAATAATTAAATGCATATATATTAAATGAAAGGGATATACGCACTCGTTGCAAGTCTCCTAACTACAGTATGACTTCTCGAACCTTAACTGCCCAGACTTATGGACGGTTTAAAGACCGTTGTTATTATTATTTTATTTTAATGAAAATATTATTGCTTAAATAATTAAATGCATATATATTAAATGAAAGGGATATACGCACTCGTTGCAAGTCTCCTAACTACAGTACGACTCCTCGAAACTTAACTGCTCAGACTTATCAATGGCTTAAAGATCGTTGTTATTATTATTTTATTTTAATGGAAATATTGTTGCTTCAATAATTAATTGAACGTATAAAAATATTGAAAGAAAGTTTAAAATACGATGAGGAAGATCAAACTTAATTGTAAAAATTAAAAACATGTTTGAACGAGTTTTAAAAGTGCTTTCTGGGGAAATTTCAAATCGATATTTTTATTCCCAATTATTTATCGGAATTCTTTCTCGACGATACAAATCTTTGAAAATATGCTGCTTATAAAACAAATGACAAAAAATGAGAAAAAATATGTTTAATCCAAAAACACCTGAGACCGATAAAAATAGTTTCTGTGCGTCCGCGAGAAAATTAAAAAGACAGCAGATCTTAATTCTCCTTGATCTCTCTATTAAATATCGGATATTCAATTTTATAACAGCGTTTGTAGCAATAATTGAATTTGAAAAATATAAATCTTCTGATAAAAAAATCAATTTTGAAACAGCTTTGCAACGAGAACTTGAATTAAAAATCGTTCTTCCGCGTGATAAGTGTGATGCTCGAGTGACAAACTCCCTTTATCAATCATTCTTACAAGATAAACAGACAATGTTTATTTGTCATGGGAACTCTCGAATTAGGATTAAAAGGTGCAATTAAGATCGCTGGACATGCCAGCTATCGTAACCCAAAACACTTATAACCCAATTATAAAAAATATTCCATCTTGTACGAAAACATCCACCGAGAAACTTTTCGGAAAACCTTCTACCGAAGAAAAAGATGCGTCTTCCACAAACCAAGACAATAAAAAATCATATTTCTACAATCCCTCGTGAATCAAATTTCAAAATATTGAACTCTCAAGTATCATAATAACTTAAAAAATCTTTCGATTTTTTTGAAGTAAATGCCAAGAGCGTTGACTGTAGGAGACCAAGAAGCGAAATTCTTGCGATGAAAGCACACACGCTGTTGCAGGCAGGATATTATAGCTAGAAGACGATGAGAAACAGAGAGAGAGAGAGAGAGAGAGAGAGAGAGAAAGAAAAGCGGCAACGTCGCTCGAGCAAAACGAATAACGCTTCTCGGGGCCGACAGGACCGACGGAGTCTCGACGACGTCGTCGCCACCGAGCGGACGACTGCGTATACTATATTATGCTAGGTTCAAGGGTACGAAGGTTGGTCCCACGACGTCTTCGTCGCTGCTTCTTTCTGCCGCCAGAGGGAGATCCATCTCCATCTTTGTTTCGTTCTCTCTCCCTCTCTTTCTCGCGCGGGCTGTAAACTCGTTCTCTCTTATTCGCTTCGCCCTTCAACGTTTCTGCTTTCTCCGTTGCATCCACGTACAGAGCTCGTCCATGCGACCAAGTATCTCCGCCGCTGCTCTCTCTCGCATCCAACGGGAATATTCTGGAGGCCAGACACCGCGCAGGGCCGCATCGAGCGATTTTATAACGCTTCGCCGATCACCTCTCGCGCCACTTTTCCACTGCAAAAATTATTTCAATTTAATTACGGGATTTTTTTGTTTCTTTGTTTATGAAGGAATTATGACGAGGAAAAATTAATTTGTGAGAATTTACATTTTTTTTGGTAATTTGATAGGAATTTGATCGATGTAGATAATAATTTTTAGATAATAGATTTTGAGATAATCATTTGTAGATAATAGTATTTAGATAATCGTTTTTAGATAATAGTTTTTTAATAGATAATCGTTTTTAGATAATAGTCTTTAATAGATAATCGTTTTTAGATAATAGCTTTTTACTAGATAAGAGCTTCCCTCGATTTCCTTTTCCTTAATTTATGATTTGAAGTAAGGAAAAGGAAATCGAAGGAATGAAAATTTGATCATTTTCGAGGATCTCGTATAAATTTAATTAATTTATGACGCGAAATAACGGACAATAAATCAAAGAAAACAAATTTCATAAATTTTTTAAACCCAAAAAGAAATCCCCTCTGGAAATCGTTGACCATGAGAAAATCATAAATTTTAAACTATCGAGAATAAAATTAACTTTAGCGAGGGATGCGAACCTCGGAACGATCGCGAACGGATGTTATAAAACCCTTTTCGAAGAGCAGAAACGAAAAAAATAAAAGGAAAAGCATTTTTTTCCTTCTTTTTTTTTTACGAATTTACTCGAGAGAAAATTTTTTTTTTGAGCTGCGTCGTTCACCGCGTGGCCGTCAGATCGCGCTGCGCAAAATCTCCCTAGTTCAATTTTTATTATTATTACTATTGTTACAGCGATCTCAGCAGTCGTTTTTTTTTTTACGATGCATTGTTCCTCGTAATATTCGTTTATTGCCTTCATTGACTTTATTATGAGAACGAAGGGGTCTCTCGATTGACTTTTTCCCAGTTTTTTTTCCCCCCTTGGGGGGTTTTTTTTTTGTTTTGTTTGTTTTCGTCGACGGGATTCCGAGAGAACTGTAAAATTGCCGAGTAAAAATTGACTACCGTTAGAAGTCTACCGTGTACGGATTTTTATGGCGGCGCAGCGTCTTTCTTTTCGCGGATACTTCGGTTAAGTGCCGCCTCGCACTCTTTCTTCCTTCTGGAAATTTTTCCCGTGCTCGAAGTGCCGAGGAATTTTTTTTGTTTGTTTCTCGGATATTTTATTTTTAATTAAACGAATTGATCGAGCAAACTAATTATAATTAATTTATTAATTAATTTATATTATTATTATTATTAGTGTTGTTGTTGTTGTTGTTGTTGTTATTATTATTATCATGGCGAGGTCGATTAATTAATTTTGGTTAATTATTGATTAATTGTTGAATTAATCATTCGCGACAATTTTCGTGCCGAATATCTTCTTCGATATTTTCCTGGAGATTCGCGGCCCTGACATCGACTTCGCCGGCTCAAACGTACACGCATACTTACGACAAGCCCCCCAGTCCGAGGAAGACTCGAAGAGGAGAAGCGAATTATTTACGACGCCGAAACATTCGTCGTATTCACTCGTCGTCGGAGTTGCATTGTGGGCTCTCTGGCTCACCCGATTCGCGGAACTCATTGTCATACGCGATATATATATATGTATATCTGCGCCGTCCACCATTTTGCCAGGGGCCAAGAGAGGACCGTGCGGACGGAGAGATAGCGAGATAGACTCTGAATTTATTTACTTGCTAAACGATACAAAAACGATAATAAAAAAAAATAAGAAAACCAACGAGCTGGAAAAAAAAAAAATTTCTCTCGAAACTTCACAAAAATTGTCAAACTATTTTTGCAATCAGAAAAAAAAACAAAAATTACTCGAAAATCAAATCAAGTCGATTCGTATTCTCGTTAGAAAATTATTTTTTTTCCCTTCTTTTTATTTATTTCTACAATAATTTATGGAAATATATTTTTGAAAAAGTAAAGATTGCAACGTTGATGAAAGTACGATAATGGAAAGATATTTGTAGCGATGAGAAACAAAAAATGGTGTTTGCATGAAAAAAGGAAAATATTACGGAGCGAGGAGAGCGAGAGGGGGAAGGAAATTCGGCGATCCTCTTTGTTGGCAGCGTGTGTGTAGCGTTGCGCGTTCAAATTCTATTATTATAATTCTATTATTATTATTATTATTCACACGGCTCGCCCGGTGATGTATAACATCTGCTTAATCCTTACAATGGTGTGGAACGAACTGTGCCTTTTAACATGAACACACACACACACATCCATATATATAATATTATATTATATTATATTATATTATATTATAATTATGTTATATTATATTATAATTATATTATATTATAATTATATTATATTATATTATATTATATTATAGTTATGTTATATTATATTATAATTATATTATATTATATTGCAATATAATGGCAAAAAGTTGTATTACTTCTTGCTGAGTTCAGGAGAATGTTTTCAGATTTCAATGTTTTCAGCTCGATTGATCCGAATACATATCATGAAAATAATAGAATCAAATTTTTTACTTACATATTAAACTTTGGTCTCTTCGGAGGTTTCATCGACGACGGATTTTCTTCGACGTAAGTAAAAAATTGAATTCTATTATTTTCATGGTATTCAGATCAATCGAGCTGACCGGAAATATGTGTAAACAAAATTTCGAAAAAAAAACCTGAAAAAATTCTCCTGAACTCAGCAAGAAGTAATACAACTTTTGGCCATCTTGAGGTTTTGTTGTAAACCTCATCGTTTTCGTCCTATGGAGCAATTTTCGAATTGTCTATGTTTCTCAAAAAACGACATATCTTTGAAAAAAAAAATGGTACACAATTTTCTAAAAAAGGAACTTGAAGCTTAGACTTCCCCCTTTATGTGTATGGTGGAAGAAATTAGTTAAACAAATTTTTACTGCAAAGGGGTCCACTTCCAAACGAACAAAAAAACGAACAAAAATTGTCGTTTTCAAAACTGGGTGCCAATTGTAAAAAAAAATGGTAATTTTTTTTTAAAAAGCCACAATGAAGGGAAATCCCTCCTCTTTAAAATGGCGTTGGTTAAATTGGTCTAAGCCAACTACCGGCGAAATGGCATAAAAAACCGTTCCGGCACTGTTTTCAACTTTTGTCCGGAAACTTTCCGCCGGTAGTGTATATATAAAATATCTATTATATTATAATTATATTATATTATAATAATATTATATTATAATTATGTTATATTATATTATAATTATGTTATATTATAATTATATTATATTATATTATATTATATTATAATTATGTTATATTATAATTATATTATATTATATTATATTATATTAGATTATATTATAATTATATTATATAATTATGTCATATTATATTATATTATAATTATATTATATTATAATTAAATTATATTATATTATATTATATAATATATTATATATTTATTATATGTAATATTATATGTATGTAGGTATGTATGTATGTGCGTTATGTTGCAGGGGTGGATTTCTTTTATACGATTCAACGTCCCCAAAGCGTCCGATGCTGAAAAAAAAATAGGATGGGGAGCGTGAGCGTCGGCTTAGCGAAGAAAATCTTTAAGACGTTAGGCTCGTGAGTGGCGCAACATCTGTCCCTTTTTAACGAGAGCAGAGCTAAGGTAGAGAGAGAGAGAGAGTCCTTTGACCGCGTGTGCCATAGGGTTCCTTTTTTTCCCCGAGGGAATTGAAGGGGATTCAAGCGGCAGCATTGTGACACGCCCTGAGCTCGTACGAAACCGGAAGTGACAACTGGCATCTGCCTCGCGTCACAAGCTTCGATTTATCGTAACAAGGGAAAATGTTTTTCTAGGGAGAGAAATGGAAAAGTCTTCCTAGGCTTGTTTTTTGTAATGCTCGGGAGGGGATGAGCCACGCGCCACCTCTGTTATGCATCGAAGAACATGAGTTCCTTGACGCATCCAAAATCTCGAGGAACAGATTTTGTGGTGAGTTTGAGGACGAGAGGATTTATTTTTTGAAAAATATACATTTTTTTAATGAGGTTTGGGGTTAAAAGTCATTGGAATGTTATGAACGAAATTGAATTACAGTGAGACATTATACAGTAATGAATTGGCGTATAATAATATATGGTGAGTGGTATTACAATTTTCTCAAACAATATTAATATTCTTCGCGTGATAAAAAAATTATGCCATTTTAACAAACTATGGAAATATTTTTATAGAAGACAAAAATCTCCCGGATTTTAAACGCCAAACGCGATGATGATATTTACATCGCCGAATCTATATCATGGCGACAATAAAATCGTTGTAAAACGGAATCCAGCGTAGATTTGTCTAGGACAATTGCGCGTCACTGAAGATGGCATAGTCGGTACAGTGAACGCATGGGCCTCTTTAGCTCAGTGGTAGAGCACTGGTCTCGTAAACCAGGGGTCGTGAGTTCAAACCTCACAGGAGGCATCAATTTTTTTTTCTATCCCCTTAATATTATTTTCTGTTCTCGTGTAATTCACACAATTATCTTCAGTATTAATGCATTTCGTATTTTCCAAGGGTATATTTATAAATATATACTGAATTCGATTCGATAATTTTCGTTAGAATTCAACACATTATCGTCCTTATCTATTTTGTAATGCGCCTCGAGAATTCGAGTGGGAATGAATATTCGGCGAAACATCAACGCGTGCCGTGAGCAAATGAATCGCTCGTTCTCACGTAAAATCCGCGAGACCCACGACGTCGAATCCGTTGTTTCGATTTTTTATTTTTTTTGTTCTTTTATTGTCTTCCCTGTTTATGAACGTTGCATTTTGGACCTGTTCATACATAACCATTGTACAGTTATAGTTTATCAAAGGATCGGGTTGTATATGAAAAGGATTTTTCAGAAAATTGTAATTTTTTTCAGAAAAACGAAAGTAATTTTTTTCAATCGAAAATAAAAAATAGAAAACAAATCTGCCGACTATGAATCTTGCGGCATTGAACTTGGAATAAATCAAAGTTAAAAGAAATAACTGGAAATCACAATCAAATATAGAGTTTTCAAGTTATTGAGATATTTCTCTAAAAAAAAATGAAAAATTTCGTAGAGAATTTGTCTTGAATATCTTTTTCGTAATTTTGTCTGTAACGCTTGTTTAAAAATGAAAAATTTGGGAAAAAAAACGTCGATTAACCAATTTTTCAAAAAGTTATGAGCGTTTGAAAATAGTTGAAAAAAATTTTTTTTTTCCAAAATTCATAACTTCTTTTCGGTTGGGTAGAAAAATTAGAAAAAATTCACAAAAACGTGCTTAGTGGGGTAGTATAACATTAAATTTTTAGTAAAATTAAATATGGTCAGGTTCAAAAATGACCTGGAGACGTTGAATCGTACAAAAGAAATCCACCCCTGCAAAATAACGCACACACATTCATACATACATATATATATATATATATATATATATATATGAGAATAACTGGTTCGGTTGATGAAAAAAAAAAGATTGCATTTTTCCATCGATCCAGGCCACACACGGATCATGACCATATTCGGACAAACCTGTCGCCACCGCGCGCGAAGCCTCTCCCATGCCAGTCCTCCTCGTGTGTTGCGACCACCGCGTAATAACCTCGAAAGAAGGGAATCGCGAGCGTGCGAGAAGAAAAGATGTTTCTCGACTAATTTTCTCACTCACAATTAAAACTAAATTTAAAAGCGACAATTCCAAATAATATATTCTTCCGAATCGCAAAATTCATTCAAGCCCCCCTCCATTATTACAATAATTCGATTCTCGCTCAATCTCCCTCCGCACAATTAATTTCAATTACATAAACAAACGTTACGACAATTCTCAAACAAAATCAGAACAAACACAATAATTGTCAAAGAAATATCTCTATTTTCTAAAAAAAAAATTATTTTGTTTAAAAAATAAATTATTTCAATAAAAAGCGATCGAAACAAGATAACAATAATTCGCCATTGTCGTATCGAATACGCTCTATCAAATTCCTTGCCTCTTCACCCCCCCCCCCCCCTGCGGTCACGATCGCCAGAAAACAAACAAACCAAATGATCGTCCAATTAAGGAGAAACGTATAAATTACACGTACACGTATCTATTTTTATGCGATATACATGGCAAATATCTCTCTCTCTCTCTCTTTCGATCATTATATATATATATATATATATATATATATATGTACACATAAGTATATATATGTGTATGCGAGAAGCCATTGTGATTTCGAATTCAGACGGCGTATGGGCGATACGCGAATGCCCACCACGTAGTGTAAGAGGGCATATAGTAGAAGAGAGTCCTCGGCATCCCAACTCCCCCCCCCCCTGCCCCCGCCCCTCCACCATGCCTCTCATCGCGCCTTTGCCGTCTCGCGCATTCTCGTCGGTATTCAGGAGTAACCGCGCGAGCAGCCCCCCCATGACTACGTACAGTTTCCGTAAAATATACTATAGTGTATACGTTATACATATATACTTCTATCTATATATGTATGGAGGGGGAGAGAGGGAGAGAGAGATAGGGAGGGTGGGGGAGAGCGGGAGAGAGTGGAGAGAGGCAAGAGGGCGAAGAATAAGAACAAGAGGAAGAATAAGAAGTAGCCCCTGCTCGAGGAGTGAGAGAGACAGAGAGAGAGACAGAGGGAGAGAGAGAGAGACTCTCGGTACAGCAATGTTCAGAAGTTGGACTCTCCGTCTCGTCGAAGCTGCGATAATGCGAAGTTTTCTTGGGTCGAAATTGTGGGAACGTGCATACGCAACTGTAATACACGAAAGGGGAATACGTGCGAGTATTACCAGTCGAAACTCGAAAGATCGAAGCTCGTCCTAGGAATTTGGAACGTTACTACGATTTTGCCAACTTTTTGACAAGAGGAAGGGATTAGTTTGTCCTTCGTAAGGGAAGAACGAAGAACGTGGGACGATTGTAAGGAAAAGAGATCGAGGAAAAATGAATTTTAGATTTTTGAAGCAAAAAGTCATTTTGTTATCTTGATTTATCGAGCGATATCGATTAGCGATTTATTGGGGAATTGTGCGAGTCGAATCGATTAATGTTTGATCGAGGTAAAACGAGGATTTTTTATTTTGCTTGGAAATTTGGCGACGTTGAATGGAATCGAACCGTGTCTTAAGGCGTTTTCTATAATCGAGGTATTATCTGGCGTAAGGCGAAGAAATTTAACACGCGGACTGTACAAACGCGAGTCTCAAGAAGCAGCAGAAATGCGAAACCGTCCGATCGGAACCGGTTTGTTTTGCCGCAGTTACATACGGTCACGAGACTCTCATCTTCTCTCTCTCTCTCTCTCTCTCTCTCTCTCTCTCTCTCTCTCTCCCTCCCTCTCCCTCTCTCTCCCTCTCCCTCTCCCTCTCTCTCCCTCTCTCTCTCTCTCTCTCTCTCTCTCTCTCTCGGTCTCTCTCTTTCTCTCTCTCTTACCTTCGTTCGTTCTATCCCTTTCTCCCTCTTTTTCTCTCCCACGAGACGATCTTTGTCGTCGTTGCCTGTACGAGGTATAAACAAAAAAAAACCTCTCTCCCAACGCTTCTGGCGCTGCTGTTACCCCGATCACGTATACTTACCGCTCTCTAGCTCGCTCGTACGGGACGTCTCAGGAGGGAAGAGAGAGATAGACAGCCCCAAGCACGTATCCAAGGTAATGGTCGAATCGAACGCGATGAAAATATTCGTGAATTTTTTTTTTAATATCTGTGTTTAAATATTCAAACGTGTATTTAGTTTTTAAAAAATTTCAATACCGACCCCGGGTTCACGCGGAGTAATTTTGTCCAATTTTGATTATTTAGTTTGAAGCGAGCGTTTGAATATTGCAAAATTCGATACGAAGTTTGCAATATTTCCAGATTTTTAGTAACTTATTTATTTTGAAATTAAATTGTTTTTAAATAGAACAATAGGAATAAGTGATTTTGTTTTATTATTTTTATCTCGATACGTTTTTTTGTTTTGTTTTTATTCGCAGTAGGGGAAAAAGAGAGAATAGATATTCGTGAATTTTTTAAAAATATCTGTGTTTAAATATTCAAACGTGTATTTAGTTTTTTACAAATTTCAATACCAACCTCGAGTTCACGCGGAGTAATTTTGTCCAATTTTGATTATTTAGTTTGAAGGGAGCGTTTTAGTATTGAAAAATTCGATACGAAGTTTACAATATTCTCAGATTTTGAGTAACTTATTTATTTTGAAATTAAATTGTTTTTAAATAGAACAATAGGAATAAGTGATTTTGTTTTATTATTTTTATCTCGATACGTTTTTTTGTTTTGTTTTTATTTGCAGTAGGGGAAAAAGAGAGAATGGGAAGAGACCGCAAGTAACGAGCTACAGTGGCGCCCTCGGTCACGTGACGGGCATACATTTCGCGTTTAGTTGTGACGCGAAGCGTCGGAGACGCGCTCTTTTCGTGCGCTGGCTTGGTAGCTTTACCCGCGCGCCCTCGCGAGCGTTCTCGTGCGACTTTGTATGTAGGAAAGTACAGGTTTACCGTATTCGTCGCACATTCCCTCGTGAGTTTTCTGTCTTTCTCTGTGGTACGCGAAGTGCATGGAACGAGAGTGCGAGAGGTAGGACTCTCTCTGGTATTCCATGCGGTACACGGACATTCGCGTCGGCGATCGCGATGAAGTCGACCGGAGCTTCGAGGGTGGTGGATGGAGGAAGACGAGAGGGATGCCACGAACACTCCGAGCACCCTCGGAACTACGGAGATACGTGACGAGCATTGAACCTTTTTCTGTTTTTTTTTTCTTCTTCGTGTTCAGTCCCGTAAAACTTCTTTTTCTATGTAGGAAGGATTTGCGCCATTTTTTGGATCTTGATAATGCGAAGTGGAAGAATATAGAGATAAGGCGATTGGTGGGTAAGAAAGTTCAAGGAATTTTTTTTTTTTTTTTTCGAGTTTTGGGGAATTGGGACAAATTGGGAATGGGAGTGTGAAGTTCGTGTTGCACTCACGTTCGTAATTTATGTTATGTTTCTTTGGGGGATGGGAAGAGGTTCTCTTTCAAAAAGATTGTATAGGGTGGTTAAGGAATTGGAAATTTATCGCTGATGAAGGTTGTGACGTTATTTTGACCGATATTTTAAAAACTCTAGGAGAAAAACGCAAAAAACCCAATATAACGATTTATCTACTTAAGGTCGATAAAATTTGAAAATTCTGACACGAAACCGTGATTTTCTTGTTGTGTGGGAAATTTGCGATCGACATAGGCTTTTAAAGCGTGAGAAAGGATTAAAATTCACCGGAATGCAATAATGGCCACTTTCGATGGATATCGCGAAACCTCGAAAAATCGACTTTTCGCGACGCTGTATCTCCGTTCTCGTTTGTCCGACAGAAAATTACACGAGTCACTTTTTGAAGAGGTCGCCGAGGACTAGATAACTAGCCAAGGGTCATCCGGATAGCTCAATTTTTGTGGCCGTCTCGACACTTCGAAAATCGCGATTTTCAGGATCCACAGGACGTCACAAGAACAAAGTCTTTTTGGACGAAAACAAAATTTTCACCCCTCCGGACCTCCCAAAGTCCCGAAAGTGAAATCCGAAAATCGACTATCGGCACCTGGGGGGATATCGAAATTTGTTTTCGTCCAAAAAGCCTTCAATTGGAGGTTACGGAATCGGAAATTTCCCGCGCAACACGAATATCACAACTACAATCTCGCTGTATTTGAATTTGATGGTCAGAAGATCGAAAAACTGAATTTTTACGTTTTTTCGCTTTTTGACCGACACCTTGTAACAAATCAAAACTAAAAATATGATATTTTTGTTGTACGGGAAAATTCCGGGTTTGGTAACCTCCCTAGAAAACCTTATTTAGATGAAACAAAGTTTCGACTTTCATCAAGTGTCGGTGGTCCACATTCGTCAATTAATCTTGAGATTTTAGGTAGGTCGGCAAGGTCTAAATTTTGGTATGTCCAAAAAAACTTCATAAAGGAATTAAAGAATCGGAAATTTTCCATACAACACGAACATCACATTCTTAATCTCGGATTATCCCAATTAATCGCTAAAATACAAAAAAAAAAATACAAGAAAATCCAGTTTTTTCGACTTTCAACAGCCACGATACAAAAATCCAAAAATGTAAGTATGATATTAATCTAAAACGAAACAAAATTGCATCATTAAATCGTAGTTATTCTCCTTTTGTACGTAAATACTGTTTCCTCGTCGAGGCAGCCAATCAAGTTTATGAGAACGTTTCCTCGCGAAGGGCTTTGCTCAAAAAAGAACGCAACGAGGACGCAATATGCAAATTTTAATTCGAAAATTTGATTATGCCTCATCCTTGATACACAAGGAATTGAATCGAACGCGTGTCATTCGTCGAAAGGAAATTACTGCCTCGTGTACGTTCGATCTTGTACGCGGGAAAACCACCTTTTTTTTTCTTATCGCGCTTAATTCACCGTGCCAGATTGCATTTACACGCTTAAACGCATCCAGTCCGAGAATATTCAATAGGACGACATTAAAACTTGACACTCGTGCGGTCGCAGGCCATCAGCGAGTGGTCAGACCTGAAACGATGAAGAAAAAAGTTGCCGCTTCCGGATTTTTTTTCCTCGACGAAGAATGCATGCAATGTGTACCAAAGCGAGGGACAAAACGACAATCTCTCGTCGAAGACGATAGTCGTAATCGCTCGTTTATAGCAACGTATTTATTCCGGGTTTTCCCGAAGCTTTCGCACGATGACCGTTGGACGACCTCGCAATAAGAACAATTACTTTTTTTTTTTTTGCATAAATTTCCAATCTTTTTTCTCTCGATAAATAAAAGCCAAATTTACAAAAAAAAGAATCTGCTAGAATGTTCTTCCGTGTATTCTTCGTGATACGGGATACCCTGTATATAGCTGATAAGAAATTAACGGGGAAGGTCAAGTTGAAATTTTCAAAAAATCGATTTTTTTTCATTTTTTAAAAGTACAATATCTTACGTGTATTTTCCAACTAATTGCATTTAAATCGGATCATTATCCGCCCGAATACATAACTTTCAAGGAAGACGTGTTAGAGCCATACGAAGTAAGTAGGTAAAACTTTAAACTCGTTTTTCTCGAAAGCATGTTTTCGAAGTCGGTGATCACTGTAACTCGAGAACGGCCTTACCGATCGGATTGAAATTTATATCACTTCTTCTATATATAGTTGTCCTCCGGATGAACGAAGGATTTTTTTTTCTGGACAATTATTTTTTTTTTTATAGTCAAAAATGTAAGTGAAATTTTGGTCAAAACAACATTTTTGACTTTCAACGTCCGCCATTTTGTGAAAAATGGAAATTTTTCAAAACCCTTCGTTCAACCGGAGTATTATATCATTACCTAAAGATCCCCCTCTGTTTTGTTGGTTTTAGATAATCCGTTGCAGCGCGGGAGTAATCACCGCAAAACCTGTTTTTTTTTGCAGCGTCTTCGGCCGTTGATATATAACGGCTTATTTTTAAATATATATCTTTCAAAAAATTATAATGTTTATACTAAATATATATCTTTTATATGGAAGAACTTTTGTTATCAATTATTTTATCGTTTGGCCAAAAAAAAATCGGAAAAAAGGCCTTTTTTTACCTTTCCAACTAGACCTCACTCCTTAAATAGAAATCTCGGTAAATTCGTTATGTAATCAAAAACTAGGACACCCGGTATATTCCTCACAAAATTAAAAAACGAACCAGCCTGTACACTCTCGTTCCCTTTCAAAAATCTCACCCGTTACATTAATGCAAACAAAATCTCGCACGCCGTCTATATCGTCCATTTTTCTAATTTTTTTATCATAAATCCCCTTTTTTCCTCCAGCTAGTTTAATATCCACCAGCTAATTTCAAGAAAAAACAGAAATGGATTCATTTTTAAATACTCACGAGGGGTCATACGCGTATGTGAGATAATATTAATCAGTCGCGTCTTCATTACGATAACTAATGTGCACGGTATCGCGCTCTGATAATTCCTCTTTATCGTACACCCAAAAGCGTGATAATACAAAGTCGATACAACGTTCGAGTCGACGGTGATAAAAAAAATTGTTATCTCACACTTCTTTTCCAATCTTCGTGAACAACGTCATCAACCCCTTATCCCCCCACCCTTCTCCTTCTCCCCCGTCCCCTTTCCTCGACCATTCTGTCTCGTCGATTATAAATATATTTACGTATATACAGGGTGAGTTTCATAAGATGTCTCAAACTTTATTATAAGGTAGGTGGGATCGTTACAAACAAAAGTTGAAAATATACGTTGGAGATATTTTTAATAGTTTACGAGATATAAGTTTTTAAAGTTGGTCCAATCAGTTGGAGCCGCCCACTTCCTGCCCTAGCCGTAGATATAGCGCAGTGTAGGGCGTTACATTTGGAGTTACAAAATTCAGAGCAGTCGATGCCCGAGAAATAAAAATGACTGCGTAATAAAATAATAAATAAATTTGACTGCTCTGAATTTGGCAACCCCAAATGTAACGCCCTATACGGCTGGGGCGGAGAGTGGGCGGCTCCAACGTTTCTCCGCGCGCTCTGATTGGACCAACTTTAAACATTTATATCTCGTAAACTATTAAAAATATCCCCAATGTATATTTACAACTTTTGTTTGTAATGATGCCATCTACCTTAAAATAAAGTTTGAGATACCTTATGAAACTCACCCTGTATATATTTAGCTATATATATTGCTAACGAAAGCCTATCGCGTGTAACGGTCGTTCATGTAGCATCGCAATGTAATCCATTCGCGTTTCCTTCTGTACGTCGTTTGCTTGCGTTCTACCGAGTTATCGCGCTCGACACGACCGTACAGTCGTTGGTTGCGGTCTCTCGGCGTGCGATAGCGCGACGCGAGAGGCTTATCGCGATGACTCGACGACGACGACGACGACGACGACAACAACGAACGATAACGCTGTCTCAACGTCGCGAACTCATCGCTCTCTTTTTCCCTCCAGAGAGAGAGAGAGAGAGAGAGAGAGAGAGAGAGAGAGAGAGAGAGAGAGAGAGAGAGA
Organism: Netelia melanura; assembly: GCA_964007305.1. Lineage (NCBI taxonomy): Eukaryota > Metazoa > Arthropoda > Insecta > Hymenoptera > Ichneumonidae > Netelia > Netelia melanura. The sequence continues at coordinate 7,648,011 of OZ023258.1, forward strand.
GAGAGAGATAGAGAGAAAAGTCCGGCATAAATTACAGAAAATATATCATCGACGCGTTTATTGGTGTAAAACGCGATTCGTTCGTATCGCTCAGTGGAAAATTCGGAACGTGGAAATTTTTACTTTTTTGCAAAAATTGAAAATATCCTCGAACGAAAATAATTTATTTTGTTTATTTTTGTTATTCGGTATAAATTATCAGAAAATTTATTTATTTTAATTAATATTTCGAATAGTTGGGAGAAAATTATATTTCTATGTTTTGTTATTATTTAGAAACGAATTTTTAAACATCGTTCCTTTCGTTTTTTTTTAATTTCTCGAAATTATTGTTGTTCAATGGAGGAAAATAATGAATAATAATTCAAAGAATTATCTTAAATATAGAATAGCCAATTTCCTATAATTGCAAAGTAAGTAAATTAATTATTATTATTATCTTATTATTTCGTCGTAAATTCGTGGATATTTTTCTGGGGTCCAGTTTGTTTTTTCTCTTTAATCCCAGCGATTCGTCAAGGACGCAATCTGAGAAGCACGCTGCACAAAAAATGTATGTGCACGCTATATAGTCGGTGCATCATTATATCGCGGCTCAGGGCGAAAAGCGAAGAGACTCGAGCACGGGGAATGCGCTCGGTCAGTCGAGAGAGAGAGAGAGACAGAGAGAGAGAGAGAGAACCGAGTGCACTAAACGAGAGACGCCCGAGATTCGACGATGCAGAAGAACAGGGTGACCTTGAGCAAATCCTCGTTTTCGCTCGAACGCGATTCTTCGCTCCGTTCGCCAATGCGTTTGGTTAACCGATCCTCGAGTCTCGACGGAGGACGCCCTTGCCGAAGAATTCCTTGGGAGATTTTTCAGGGCGGCGAGTCTCGACCCAGCCCTCGATCGACTTTTTCACGGCGCGAGTCCACTCTCCTTATTTTATTTCTGTCCGTTAATTTTTGCAACGACTCTAATTTTCTCGCATTACATTCCCAGAATTTCTTCTTACTCCAAGAAATAAATTGAACGGTGCAAAAAAAAAATGGAACCTTTTTTTTATCTTCAAATAAATATTTGATTTAAAAAAAAAGAAGTTGTTTAATTGGAGGAAAATAATTGTAAACAAAATGGAAACTTTTTTTTTCTTCAAATAAATATTTGATTAATAAAAAAAACGATTTGTTTCATTGGAGGAAAATAATTGTAAACAAAACGAAAACTTTTTTTTATCTTCAAATAAATATTTGATTATTAAAAAAAAACGATTCGTTTAATTGGAGGAAAATAATTGTAAACAAAATGCAAACTTTTTTTTATCTTCAAATAAATATTTGATTATTTAAAAAAAAAAAAACGATTTGTTTAATTGGAGGAAAATCATTGTAAAAAACGGAAACTTCTTTTTTATTGTGAATTAAATATTTGATTATTAAAAAAAGGGATTTGTTTAATTGGAGGAAAATTATTGTAAAAAAATGGAACCTTTTTTTTTATCGTGAAATAAATATTTGATTCTTTTTAAAAAAAAGGATTAATTGGAGGAAAATAATTAACGCTCGACTCTCCTGTGTCCGTTACAAACTTCGCGTTTCTTAGTCGATAATCGTGAAGCACGATCTCCACGAAAAAAAAAAAAAAAAAAAATTGGAAAAATAATAGACCGTCTACCTGTTGTGGTTAATAACGAATGTGCGCAATCTGAGGAGAGATATCGCTAGCAGACGAGCCGGGACTGCAGCTCGCGAAGATTTCCGCATAATTAGACAGGAGCGAGCAAAAAGTATGCATCGATGCACGCGAAACAAAGGCTCTCACTGTGGAAACGTTGATTTCTCGACGACGATCTATATTTTGCTTCTGATTTCTATAATGCACGAGAGATAGAACAGTTCTGCAGGAAACAGCTGCGATTTTCATGCGGCGTCTGCAAGATTAGGATCGAATCTCTCGTCTATTTCGATTCTTTCCCTCGAATAGTCGTCTGTTATATATATATATCTCTTTTCGATCCATCCTCGATATCTTACTGTTTATTTTTATTTGTTAATACGTTTATCACCTGTAAAGAAAAAATTACAAAAAATATATAAATTATAAAATATAAATATAATATAATAATAATAATAATAATAATAATAATAATAATAATTGAAATATAATATAATATATAATTTTATAATAATTATAAGATATACACTTGTATTTTTTAATATAATATAATATAATAATTTTTAATAGGATTATAAAATATAAAAATATAAAATATAAATATAATATAATAATAATAATAATATAAATATAAATATAATGCAATTTTATAATTTGATATTAATATAATAATAATAATAATATAATAACATTTTTAATATGATTATAAAATATAAATATATAAATTATTTAAACATTTAAAAAAAACACAAAAATTCATAAAAAATAATAATAATAGAATTCCCTGGAGTCTGGTGCAGCTGTTGCGTTCCCAGGACGTGTCCCTGCTTCGAGAGCTTCGTCAATCCTCCCCAGGTCCTTTACAAAGCAGCGCGTGCTCCTTTACGAGGATCTTGTATCACGCGCGTGACCCAAACTCATGCTTTGAGCGTCAAAAAATTCTAGCAATGTGATTAAAAAAAACAACTCGCCACGTGACCGTGAAAACACCCAAGACTTTATAAGTATACATATGCACGAATAAATTATCGTAAGCTCTCGTAACGTTAATTTAACTGAGATATCCGGTGTGAGAGATAAATGTTTTGAGCTCGAGAAGAAACGAGAACGTAGAGAAAAAAAAAGAAGCAAGAAATCAAGAGAGAGAGAGAGAGAGAGAGAGAGAGATAAAACGTATACATAAATCGTTCCTTTTTATCCTCGCGTTTGCTTATACGTATCATTCGTCTCGATGGTGCGATGCGCGAGATAAGTGCTCTGAGCTTCGTTGCGACGTAGAAGCGAAGAGAATTATGTCACACACGATGCGGTCTCGCTCGTTCCCCGCTGCGTGTAACGTCACGTTTTCGCTATCGTACCAGCGTCTTCGTTTCTTCCCACTTATTGTTATATCTATATCTATATATAACTATACATTATCGTCTATGACTGGGTGTGTGTGTGTGTCATTCGCTAAGCACACGGGACTTTTCCACGTGTTACGAATACCTAACTTACACGTATTTATTTACGTTTCTGTATATTGACACAAGAACTAGATATGCTTCACTATATTATATATACATATATTAAAAATATATATAAAGTATAAGAAATATGATAATAATAATATTATTATATTATATATAATATTATTAATAATGATTTATTAATTATAATAATAATATATATAATATCATATAATATAATATTATAATGTGCATAGTAATACTTAATAATATTTAATAATATTAATTAATAATTATTTTATATAATAATAATAATCATAATATAAATAATAATATAATAATAATAATATAATATTATATTATTATTATTATATAATTATATAATATTAATTATTATATAATTATAATATAATTACTATTATTATATTAATATTAATATAATTATATTATTATTATATTACTATTTCATATAACAATAATAATAATAATTTTCAATATTATAATATAATAATAATAATATATATAATATTATATTATATTGTCTATAATAATATTAATTAATAATAATATATATAATATAATATTATATTGTGTATAATAATATTTAATAATATTATTATAATTAATTGTCTTATTTATTAATTATATTAATATTTAATAATATTAATTAATAATAATTTTATCTAATGATATATATATATATATAATATTTTTAAATAAAATATAAAATATACATGCGAGTGTGTATATTTCCATATAAATGGCGTAGTAGTCAGTCTCGTGAATCACTCTCAATATTGCATAATGCGTATGGAAACATCGTTTTTCCCGTCGTTTCTATTAATAGACTAATTTATCGTTACCGTCAACCAGCGACGATAAACCAAGAGGAGCGTTTGATAAAACCGATAACGGACACGAATAATTAAACTGTGACTGTTGGCTTCACCGATAACGGGACAAAAGGTGTTCACGTATCGTTATCGACCAGAGAGCGATCTCGAATATATCAAGATTCTTCGAATTTAAGCGAAGAACGATTTTTCTTGTCGAATGTTTATCGGCGAAATAAACAAATTGTAATTGACACGAGTCGTTAAGAGATTTTATTTTTATTTTGTAACTTTGTTTTTTTATGATAGAAGAATTTTTTCTTCTTTTTGTCAAATTATAAAAAAAAAATTTATCGCAGAAACGATAAAGACAACGGTTCCTTTTTTTTTGTCGGGTCCCAACAAGGTCGTTGCAATCTCCCGCGCGTTTAGCGACGCTCCTCGAGTCCGTGACGCGTACCGGGTCGAGATTGTCATTCTCCGGTTTTGCCGCTAGGTGGGAGAGTGGGGGGAAAAACAAGGGTACAGAGACGAAGTGTGAATAACCCCGCGCCTCGACCGTGAAATATATTATTAAAGTGCGGCAGCAAACGGCGACGATGACTACGACGACGACGGCGACGTCGACGACGACGACATGGACGATGCTCGTTGGCGCGGGCGTCACACGAGCTTCGTCACTGACGAGAACAAGGAGATCGACCAATTTAAATATGTAAAAGATACGAGAAACCTCGACGAATTTTTATATAAACAAAAAAGAACATTTTTTTTTAATCTTCAAACAAACGATAAATCAATATTTTGTACAATTATTCGATAATTTTTATTTTTTAAATAATATAATTCATTTAATAATATAATTAAACAAGTTGTCGCTCGAGCCAAAGATTATGTCATTCCTCTGAAAAAAAAACATACGTGAAGTGGATTCGATCGGTCGCCGGGTGTATAAATACAAAAAAGAGAAGAAAATTATGCGTTCAATTAATTTGAATATTTTTCTTATTTTTCAAACCAACGACTAACCAATATTGTGTACAATCATTCTATAATTAAACTTTTTAAATAATATAATTAATCAAGTTGTCGCTCGAGTCAAAGATTATGTCATTCCTCTGAAAAAAAAAAACATACGTGGAGTGGATTCGATCGGTCGCCGGGTGTATAAATACAAAAAAGAGAAGAAAATATTGCGTTCAATTAATTTGAATATTTTCCTTATTTTTCAAACCAACGACTAACCAATATTGTGTACAATCGTTCTATAATTAAACTTTTTAAATAATATACTAATCAAGCTTCCGCTCGAGCCAAAGATTATGTCATTTCTCTGAAAAAAAAAAAAAAAAAAAAAAAAAAAAAGAAAATACACGAAGTGGGTTCGATCGGTCGACCGGTGGTCGCAGCGGCAATTTGTTTTTTTTTTCTTCCATCGTTCGCTCATCGTCATTGGGCACTCGGGTAAGCGCGCACACAAGGGCTAACCCACATTTATGATAAAGCGAGAAAGAAAGAGAGAGAGAGAGAGAGAGAGAGACAGGTCGTTTATAACGCTTTCTCGAGTAGAGCAAGCCCATCTGTTGGGGGCACCTGACACGATTCACCTGCCACAGGCATGCCGAGAGCGCGCACCATCACGAACATCATCCAGAGCGGCTGCGTCAGGTGCTGCCGCTGTTCCTGTCGGCCGGTGTCGCTACTTCTCCCCCCTCCCACCGGCCTCTCTCTCTCTCTCTCTCTCCACATCGCGCACTCTCGCGCCACTTGGGCCAACCGTCGCGCTCACTAGCTCGCCGGCACCGCTGACTCTGCCCGAGCAATAACGGGCGCGTTCGCGCACGCTTTGCGAACAAAGAAAAGTGAAATTCGAAGCAGTCTGCTCTCGCCCAACGGACACACCCGGTACCCGGTTATAGCTATTTACGTCCACGACCAAACCGCAATCGCCCTCTTCGATGCTTTCCAACTTTACACAGATGTATCGCCTTCGATATTCCTATTGAGCACAAATACAGGTGTATATTTTAGAGTTATGTATGTGATATGTATATATATATTTTTTAAATTATAGATAGAGTATACACGGACTACATCATCGTATTAATCGAAACGAGGAATCGAGGAATCATTCTTGGGATCTTTAAGGAAAGAAATGTTGCGGCTAATACATCCATACGGCGGCCGGTTGTTTGAACAGTTGGAATGCGATGACTCAAAAAAATATAGAGAATTCGTCTTCCTTGTACGAAGAAACGTGAAGAATTATAAATTCCTAGATAAAGTTTAACGCTCTGGCGAACAATTTATGCTTTTTTCTTTTCTTCTTTTTCCTTGTTTTGTTTTCGGCTTTGGCGTTTGTAAATTAATGCCCGGGAAAGTAGTTTAATTATTATCTCGATTATTCTCATTGCTTTGTTAGCAAGATTTTTACCATTTTGTCAATTCCAAATATTTTATTTCCAATTTTTTTATAAACGAATAATATTTTGTTAATTTCAATATTTAAATTTGATTTTCGTTTTAACAATTTACCAATATTTCGGTGAATTAATCAGATCACTGTAAAAAAGAAAACTGGGCGTCCGGGAAAGTAATTAATTATAATCTCAGTTATTTTCCTCACTTTGTCATCAAGATTTTTACCATTTTGTCAATTAAAAACATTTCATTTCCAATTTTCCCGCAAACGAAAAATATTTTCTTAATTTCAGTATTTAAATTTCATTTTCGTTTTAACAATTTACCAACATTTGGGTGAATTAATCAGATCACTGTAAAAAAAAAAGCTGGGCGTCCGGGAAAGTAATTAATTATAATCTCAGTTATTTTCCTCGCTTTGTCATCAAGATTTTTACCATTTTGTCAATTACAAACATTTCATTTCCCATTTTTTCTAAACCCAAAATATTTTCTTAATTTCAATATTTAAGTTTTATTTTCGTTTTAACAATTTACCAATATTTGAGTGAATTAATCAATTCACTGTAAAAAAAAAAGCTGGACGTCCAGGAAAGTAATAAATTATAATCTCAGTTATTTTCCTTGCTTTGTCATCAAGATTTTTACCATTTTGTCAATTAAAAACATTTCATTTCCAATTTCCCCGCAAACGAAAAATATTTTCTTAATTTCAGTATTTAAATTTTATTTTCGTTTTAACAATTTACCAACATTTGGGTGAATTAATCAATTCACTGTAAAAAAAAAAGCTGGACGTCCAGGAAAGTAATTAATTATAATCTCAGTTATTTTCCTCACTTTGTCATCAAGATTTTTACCATTTTGTCAATTAAAAACATTTCATTTCCAATTTTCCCGCAAACGAAAAATATTTTCTTAATTTCAGTATTTAAATTTAATTTTCGTTTTAACAATTTACCAACATTTGTGTAAATTAATCAGATCACTGTACAAAATTTAAAAAAAAACAGAAGCTGCACGTTTTTTTCACCGTCTCCTCGGTTCGAATTCAAGATCGTTCTCGTCTCGATGCTTGTGCGTTGTAATATTCATATATATATATTTTTTTCTTTTTCTTTCTTAACGCGTTCTCATTAGATAATCTACGTTAATAAGAGAAATAATGACGACGATGATTTATTCATGATCGGTATAAATTAAAGGAAGCGTAAAGTTAATGATGGTACGAAGGAAAGTCGCGTTACGTGTTGGACGAGGGAACATGGTACAATCTTTTTTTCCGTTCGCACTTCTCCAACACGGAAAGTGTGTGCGGTCTCGAGATGGAAAAATGTGCACGTCCGCGAGATCTTGGTCGAATCGGTCGATCGGATGACGCGTCCTTGCTGTCCTCGAAAATATATATATAACGCTTATCGTTACACACACGATATATCGATGAACGTACGATAAATTATATTCGTGTTGGACGAGCGAACGGTCGAGAAGATGACGTACTCGCCTCGTTCGAAAAGCCTCGACGCACTTTCCCACGCGCTTAGTCAACGCGCCTTTTTTTTCTCGTTCAACGATGTCTGGACGTTGAGGAAAATAAAAAAAAAAAATAAAAAAATTATAACGAAGAGTGGCGCGTACACGTTGATCGATGTGTGGGCCACACACGCGCGTTATAATCACGACTTTTATAACGAGGGAGAAATAAAAATTGCGCAACAACGCTATTCGCGTCGATTCGTTAATTAATCGGTTTATCGATTTTTTAAAAATCCTTCGGGAAATAACAACGACAACGTGTTATTTTTTCGGATCGTTGAACGATCTGTGAACGATGACGAAGAAATTATAATTGATAATTATTTTATACCGTTAATTTCTTCCATGGGGCATTTGTCTAATATTTGCAAAAGTTTCAAGATATAATTATGCTTTATCGATTTTTTAATCGTTTTTGGAAAAATTCTTCTCAATAATGAAGTTTTTTTTTGGATTGTTGAGCGTTCTAGTTCTTAGATAAAATGAACGGTTTAATTGCTAAGAAAATAAATAACTCGAAAAACATTTTCTTATTTGTTTAAATTTTGTTACTTTTTTCTTAAGGTATCGATAAAGGAGGATTAAAATTTTATTCCCATTTTTCCTCACATTCCAAGCGGACCAAGCGTTTAAATTCATTAAGAAAAATTGTTGCAAATCGACTAAAGAACAACATACTCAAAATTCAAATTGATCCTAGGTAAAGTTTATATGTAAAATAATAAACAAAATCATGATTTTTTTCCATAAAATTTGTTATAAAAATTAATTGAAGCTTCTTTGAAGTCACATAAAAGTGTGTGCAAAAATTTCAACAGGCTTCATCTATAAAATAATCGAGATACTTATTGTATTCGATATTTAACACGAGCTCTTATAGGAAATTGAGAAAAAATGACGATTTTCATGAATAAATATCGTGATATTTGAGTCGATAAGGACCCCCGAAATATTACACACATCTTCGTGTGACATCAAAGAACGTTTCTGCAAATTTTCAGTGAAATCTAACGGAAACGTTGTAACGATAGGACTACCTTAAAGCTAGAACGTAAAACGTAACTTCATATTTATTTTAGATTTATAAAACATAGCAAAGTAACGCATTTGAGGGCGAATTTATATCGCCGAGTCGTTCGTGTATTCGTGTTATAAGAGATGTTGGTTGGTTTAGTCTCCACGTGTGCATTTTACAAACTATGCACAAGCCTATATATATATACAGGGTGAATTTCATAAAGTGTAACAGGGCTTTATTCTTAGGTAGATGGGATCATTACAAACAAAAGTTGCAAATATACATTAGGGATATTTTTAATAGTTTACGAGATATAAATGTTTAAAGTTGGTCCAATCAAAGCGCGCTGGGAAGCGTTGGAGCCGCCCACTCCCCGCCCTAGCAGCCAATGCCCGTGAAATAAAAATGACTGCGTAATAATATAATAAATAAAATGAACTGCCCTAAATTTTGCAACCCCAAATGTAACGCCCTACACTGTGTTGTTTCGACGGTTAGGGTGGGAGTGGGCGGCGCCAACGCTTCTCGACGCGCTCTGATTGTACTAACTTTAAAAAGTTGTATCTCGTAAACGATTAAAAATATTCCGAATGTATATTTGCAACTTTTGTTTGTAATGATCCCATCTACTTTAGAATAAAGCCTGTTACACCTTACAAAATTCACCCTGTACATAGAGCCTTTCGTGTCGCTATGTAGTTCGTCTCGTTCCGCGACACGATAGCTGGAAGTACACGAGGCTAAGAGAGCGAGTTCGTGCGTCGGGGTCATTTAAACGAACAAAAGGGGACGTCGAGAGAGAAAGAATACGAGGGCCGAGGAGAGAAGAGAAGGGACAAAGAGAGCGCAACGGCAGTAGAAAGAGGAAGTTAAATAAAAGAAAAAGACGAGACGTAGCGAGGAACGCAAAGTAGCGTGCCGAACGGCAATGAACGGAGGGAGGAAAAAAAACTGTCCGACGCTCGCGTGTTCCTCGACCGCGTGGACGACGCACGCGACACGCCGAAACAGACCGGGAAAGAGAAAGAGCGCGTGCGCGAGAGAGAAAAAGAAAGAGAGAGAGAGAGCGAGTTAAGAACGCGAGGGCCACGGAAGGGAGGCGACTCACGCGATATCGCGTTAAAAACGTTTCGCCACACCCCGATCTCTCATCGTAAACCCGAAATCACGCCATTCTAGATCATCGTTATACGTTCTCTACCCCTCTGCTTCATTCGGTCTGTGCAATATGCAGGTGAACGTTGGAACCGATTTCTTTCTTTCTTTTTTGTTTTACTTTTTGTATACTTCTTTTTCTTCAATCCCTTTGTTTCTTGTACAAGGTAGCGATATTTTTTGCTTAGCGCGAGTGAATAATTATAATCTGTTATTTTAAATAATGATAAATAATTGTGCGGTCCGACGTTTCTATATAAATCAAAATAAGCATTAAATGATATCTTGTTCTTTGGTTTTCGTTAGCGTGACATAGCGTGGTTTATTGCAAGCGTAGCCATAGGTCTAAAGGCTTGAAGCCTTTTAGTCTGTTTACTACATTTACTACTAAATTTCTATCGAGTAAGATTGTAGCTAGTTTATTAGGATGGATTGCGAGTCTTCTCTCGTAATTTTCTCTAAATCGTTTGATCACTTCTTTCACTGTCTCTATCTGGAGATTGTTGTGGATTGTTGCATTTGACACATACCATGGGATGTCTGGAATGATTCTGAATGTTTTAGACTGGAATCTTTGGATTATTTCTAGGTTGGAATTGCAAGCAGTTGCCCACAGTTGTATTGCATAGGTTCACACTTGCCTCAAGATGATTCCGACGTAGAGATAAATTAAAGTTGACGAGACAAAGTAGGATAAAACAAAGTAAAACAAATTTACTTTGGGGACTATTCAAGAATTAATACAAGAACAAATACGATATAAAAGTTGAAGTACATACAAAATTTGTCAACAAAATTTGTCAAAAAAAATTGTCAAAAAAATTTGTCAAAAAAATTTGTCAAAAGACTGTCGTAAAAATTTGTCAAAAAAATTTGTCAACAATTTGTCAAAAAAATTTGTCGAAATAATTTGGCAAAAAAATTTGTCAAAAAAATTTGTCAACAAATTTGTCAAAAAAATTTTCTCAACAAATTTGTCAAAGTTTGTCAACAAAAATTATCAAAAAAATTTGTCAACAAAATTTGTCAAAATTTGTCAACAAAATTGGTCAAAATTTGTCAACAAAATTGGTCAAAATTTGTTAACAAAATTGGTTAAAATTTGTCAAAATTTGTCAACAAAATTTGTTGAAAAAATTTATCAAAAAAATTGTCAACAAAATTTATCAAAACAATTTGTCGAAAAAATTTGTCAAAAAAAATTGTCAAAAAAAATTATCAACAAAATTGTCAACAAAATTTATCAAAAAAATTTGTCAACAAAGATTGTGAAAAAAATTGGATGTATTTCCGTTTAGAACATATATCCGATCGATCTAAATTTTGGTATACTTATGTATTTTGATACGCTGATTAAGAATATCATAATCAAAATACCCGCAGATTCGATTTTCACGGTCAAATGGACAAAAATTCGATTTTTTCGAGGTTTTTCGCATATATTGCGATAAATATAGATGTTAGCGAAAAATGTTTCCAACAAAAGTTATAGACCATTAAAAAATTGACATTTTTTGTTTTCTACATTTTTCGTGTACGACCAGTGGCTACAGAGAAAAATGCTAAAATTATCCCAAATTGGTACTTTTTTGTTTATAAGACGCAAAATTTCAAATCTGAAATGGTTGCAACCACTTGCACACGAATATACTATTCAAGCGCAGGGTGGTTTAAACCCGGGGGATTTTGACAATTTTGCACGCGGAAATACTATTGGAACGCGGGATGGTTCAAGCCCGGGGGTTTTTGACAGTTTTGTACCCGGAAATACTATTCGAACGCGGGATGATTCAAACCCGGGACACACACACAGATACACAGAGCCACATATAGACACACACAGACATACACAGAAATACACAGGCAGACACACACACAGACAAAGACACAGACACACACAGACACACTGGTTCAAATACCCCGTATTCCTGACACATTACTTGAGGTGCCCCACGCCGATCCTACTTCTCGTCGCATCTTCCTCTTTGCGGATATTATCTGGAATACCCTGCTGTGCTCGAGATACGTCGAATCTGCTCCAAAACTTTCTTGCTACCACCGCATAAATCCACTGCCTAAATCCGAATCATCTTCTCGGTGCTTTGTATAACTTTGGTTATTGCGATTGCTAATTCGACCCGTTCACACCTTGTACGCTGGAACGCGTATACAATATCTTTAGTTTGAACGGAATTTTCCGAGATCGCGAAACTACCCTTGAGTGGTTGCGTGATATCGGTTTGATTCCCCGAGAAAGATATTGTCGGACGCATAAAAAGCCCATGGTTCTGTATGAATCGATGCTGGAATGAGGAAAGTTTATTTGCCAAAAAATCGGCAACCGTAGCTGAAGACACGTGGTTCGAACGATGCCATGTTTCTCCAGCTTGTGTGATGCTTATGACGTATAGTTTTGCTGTTGACTTATGTTTTCAACAGACAATCCGCGAATGTAGCGTGGTGGAGGGCCAGCAGCTGTCGACGGAAAGTGTTGTCGATCGCTTGTCCTTCTGCCGAGAGGGGTGCATGATCGCTCTTGACCAAGAGTTTGACGCTGAAGGGAAAATAGGAGGCGTCGGCGAAAATGTCGAAATCGACGAATGCAAAATCGGCCGCCGCAAATACGAAAGAGGGCGCGTTGTCGAAGGATCGTGGGTTCTGGGTATGAGACACAGAGGCCACGCGGAAAGTTATCGGCTGGAAATATGTCCCGACAATAAACGAGACGCTGCGACTTTGTTGTCGCTCATTGAAAAGCACATCGTGGTTGGTACAGAAATCCATACGGATTGCTGAAAGGGGTATGACAGCTTGAAAACACACGGTTATCCTCATAAAACAGTGAACCACAGCGTCGAATTTGTTGATTCGGCTACCGGGGCACATACGCAAAATATTGAATCGTCTTGGCGTTGGATGCGTCGCTCACTTGCGCGCGGAGGCGTTCGCTTAGACAATGTGGCCGATCACCTCTGCGAATTTTTGTGGCGCCGTCGTATTAAGAAGATGAATGTCGACCCTTTCACGCAAATCATTGAGGATATAAAGATCTGCTATCCCGGCAAAAATAATTGAAGTGCTCTGTGCGTGTCCGCGCGCGCGCGTGTGTGTGTGTGTGTGTGTGTGTGTGTGTGTGTGTGTGTGTGTGTGTGTGTGTGCGCGCGCGCGTGCGTGTGTGTGCGTGTGTGTGAGTGTGTGTGTGTGCGTAAAACAATAAAAATACAAAAAATTCAAAACACTATTCAAAAACCAAAAAAAAAAATTAAAAAACAAAAATAAACAAAAAATTAAAAAACAAAAAAAATGCACTTCTAAGACCAAACTCCAACGTTCCCGTGGTAAGTCCGTGAGTAGATTATTATATCGAAACTAATGGAGTTTTGGCATAAAGTACCAATTTCGGATAATTTTAGCATTTTTCTCTGTAACCACTGGTCGTACACGAAAAATGTATGCAACAAAAAATATCAATTTTTTCATGGTCTATAACTTTTGTTGAAAACATTTTTCTCTAACATCTATATTTATCGCAATATATGCGAAAAACCTCGAAAAAATCGATTTTTTGTCGATTTGACCTTAAAAATCGAATTTGCGGGTATTTTGCGGGTATTCTTAATCAGCGCATCAAAATACATAAGTATACAAAATTTTAGATCGATCGGATATATGTTCTAAACGGAAGTACATCCAAGTTGAATTCTGAGCGTATAAATTTGAAAATATTTCATAATATGGGTATAGAAGTCGTCTAGGTCGTCTAGGATGATTTTGAGTGTTTCAGTCTGGAATCTTTGGATTATTTCTAGGTTCGAGTTGCAAGCAGTTCCCCACAGTTGTATTGCATAGGTCCACACTTGCCTCAGGATGATTCCGACGTAGAGGTAAATTAAAGTTCACGAGACAAAGCAGGATAAAACAAAGTAAAACAAATTTACTTTGGGGAATATTCAAAAATTAATACAAGAGCAAATACGACATAAAATTTGTATTCTGAGCGTATAGATTTGAAGATATTCCATAACATGGTTATTAGTAGAAGTCGTCTAGGTCGTCTAGGACGATTTTGAGTGTTTCAGTCTGGAATCTTTGAATTATTTCTAGATTCGAGTTGCAAGCAGTTCCCCACAGCTGTATTGCATAGGTCCGCACTTGCCTCAGGATGATTCCGTCGTTAAGATAAATTAAAGTTTAGGAAACAGAGCAGGATAAAACAAAGTAAAACAAATCTACTTTGGGAAATATTCAAAAATTAATACAAGAGCATATACGACATAAAAGTTGAATTCTGAGCGCATAGATTTCAAGATATTCGACAATATATGGATATAAGAGAAGTTGTTTATAAACAGAGAGAGGCGCAACGATAGAAGAGAGAACGTACGGGCGAAGGTAGAGAGGAAAGACGAAAGAAGGATCGATGGTCATGGCTCGAGGGGCAAGAATACGTATATGACGCAGCGGAGCACAGCCGGAACAACGGCGTGTCCATGCAGCAGCGGCAAGCACTACCACCACCACCGTGCATGCGCCGGCGGAAATCCAGGAACGTAGCCTAGTCCGCTCTCCGTCTTCTCCCACTCTCTTCTACCCCCACTCCGCGACCCTACCGCACTGCCATCTCGTCGTTGTTGCACGACGCCATCTTCGACGTTGTACGGTACGACCATAGTGGCCTGTGACGTCACGCTGCAGTAGCAGCAGCAGCCTGGTTCGCTCGATGAAACGACGGGGAAACGACCAGCGATACAGCAACGCGTATACCTCGTAGAAAAATATGAAGACGAATTTAATAGAGAATTGGATGAATGCATACGTATAACGTGTATACCTTTGTACATATATATATTTTTCTGTGTGTGTGTTTAATAGACTGAGATAGAGATATAAATAAGATACACAAAAGAAACCGACGAGATGAAGCACGCTGATGCAGGCGAGACGCTAGGAAGAGAGTGAACTGCGCAAGTCCACAAGATGGCGCTGACCGTGTCGTGCGGCTCGCCGGTTGAGCGACGCGAAAAGGGGGGGGGGGGGGGGGGGGGAGGCCTCGTCACGCAGTAGAGTGTAATCGGAGGGTCAGGTCGCGACCGCATGACACGAGGAGAGGTGCGCAGAAACTTGGTAAGACATCACGATCCGGGCTCTAGTCTCTTTCCTCGTATATTACGTACTACAAGCTTATACGTACAGATATGTATATATATATAATTTCGTAGTATAGACTAGTAGGAAAAAATGTATCACATTCTAACCTCTACTAAAAATTATACGCTATACATTTATCGACAGTTATATCGAATAATTTACATACCAATTTTCCTATCGTCGTAACGACGTTTAATTCGTACAGTTAGACGATTAAATGAGCTAGATTATGAATAAACAATTTGAAGAATATCACATGTGTAGTTACAATTTCCTTAAATTATCAAGGATTGTTTGAGGGATAATAAAAGAGTCAAAGCTTAGCTCAGCTTAGTCTGCATTTTTTGCAGAAAGTTGAGAAATTCCTTGGGTACAATTGGCGTTCCCTTACTATGCCACTAGTCGGTCGCGGAAGACGCCATGTTGGATTCTCCATCATACGGGTTGGTTTAAATCGGAACGAAGCGTGCAATTATTCCAAGAAATTATAAATGTGTGTTTTATATATATATGTATATATTAGAATTGTGAAGAGACGCGTGCGCGCGTTTATGACGCTACGTTTCTCGTCTAGCGTGTCCCGCTAGGAGGCTTTCCCTCGCTCGCCCGTCGATCTTTGTCTCTCATTCTCGTCTATGTAGTTCGTAGTTCAGTCACGAGTCGCTACCGACGAGCGTTCCTCCACATGTAGCCCGGTACTATCGTAGTGTTACTGCGGCCGTGACTAGTAACCGGCTAGATTGAACTATCCGTGACGTCATTTCTGTCACACACGATTCACGCACAGTGAGTGCGTGCCCGTTGGTCTCTCTCTCTCTCTCTCTCGTTCTCGCTACGTCTGCACAAGGGCTGCGTTCAGTGCTGACGCGCAGTTGTTTTCTTCGTCACTAGGGAGCGTTTCGTCCAGTTCTCGGAACTCGCTCACGACTCACTCGTAACTTTCGATATCGCGTTATGACTTTTATTATTATTGTTATTATTATTACCGTACGTTGGACGGATGTGGCTAAATCGTTCATTACGCCATATATGCCAAGTACAAAGGGTTCCATTCACGAGTTTCGTTGTCGGTTTTGTCGAGTCGTACACGCACGACGAATTATTCAGCCGGGAGAGAACGAAAATCGAACGATCGATCGAGTATAATTAATCGATTGTTTTTTTTTCTTTTTTTTTTTAGTTCGAATTTTATCGCTTGACTAAGTTCTATTTTTTATTCGCGAGGTCAATGGATATCGCGACTCGTTAGAAAATAAATTAATTAAGAGTTAATGTAATTATTACTCAATTAGGAGTTAATTATTGTAATACGATTTATTTCTTGTGTTTGGGGAAATATTTATTTATCAATGTTTTATGATTTTTTTTTCTTTTTCTTGGTAAATAAACGTTCTATCGTTATTCTATTGTTATTATAAAAATAATATGAAATATAAAATATTTGTTAATAAACACAACAAATAAATTATAAAATTAATAAGAAAAAATGACTCAAAAAGTAATCTCTTAATTATTATTTTTAATCAATCGTTTATATATCTACAAACCTAACGAATTAATTAATTTTTTTTAAATATCTCCCAACTTCACAGTAAAAAAACAGAATTCCAACTTTGCGATAGACAAGAATACAAAATACGAGGATATATTATTATTACTCAATTAGTAATTAATTAATATAATACGATTAATTTCTTGTGTTTACGAAAATATTCGTTTATCAATCTTTAAAAAAAAAAATTTTCTGCTTCCTGGCAAATTAACATTCTACCATTATTCTAATATTATTATAAAAATAATATGAAATACATAATATTTTTGAACAAATATAATAAATAATATACAAAAATTTTTTTAAATACTTAATAATTAATCTCTTAATTATTATGCAATCAATAATAAATTTAATACCACAAATAATTTCTATATTTACAAACCTAACAATTAATTAAATTTAAAAAAAAAACATCTAACGTCACAATAAAAAAAAGTACTTCCAACTTCGCAATAGACAAGAATATAAAATACGACGATACAACAGAACAAGATGAAACATTTATTCTTGACTCATTGCTCTGGGCGTTATTCCGATCGTTGGGAATGAAGGCGCCCAGTCATGTTATAAATGCGTGTATAACGTGGACTCAACGAATATAGCACAGTAGACAGTCAACGACGATACGACGACGTCGACGACGACAATAACAACGATCGAGACGCAATTTTTTTGGCCCTGCCCTTCTCTCTCTGTCTCGTCCCTGTACCCCCCTGGCCCCTTCCCCAGTCTACCGTCCTTCTTGCCACCGGGAGAGCGCTGAGCGCACGGCGCTTCGCCTCGCAGTGACGTCATCCCATTGATTCAACCCAGAAGAACTCGAAACACGAGGGTTAGCGAGAAAGAGAGCGTTGTAAGTGTGAGAAAGAGCGAGAGAGAGAGAGAGAGAGACTATTTCTGGCTCACGACATTACCAGTTGTGAACGTGTCGTAGAATCAAGCCACACACGAGCATACACGATAAATGAAACGCCGTTGTGGCGTTTGCTCGTTGTTTGTGTATCGTTCTTGATTATTGGCTCGTTACGGATTCGCTCGGCCATTCACCATCGAATATACGTTTTTCGATATCGAGTTTCATCCAACGAGCCGAGAAAAGTGTTCGATTAATTTCTGGCAGACGACAAACGATATCCTTCGTTTATTATTTCCTAATTGTAATCGATCGTTCTATATCGATAATTAATTCGATTAATTAACGCGAAATGTTAATTAATCGGATATTGATTGGGCGGGGATAATAACGGTCGATTGATTAAAGTGATAATCAATAATAATAATAATTCATAAATAATATAATGATAATAATTAATATATACTATAATAATAATAATTCATAAATAATATAATAATAATCATTAATAAATAATGTAATAATAATAATTAATATATGATAATATTTAAAAATATATAATAATAATTAATATAATAATAATATTTAAAAATATATAATAATAATTAATATCATAATAATATTTAAAAATATATAATAATAATTAGTATAACAATAATATTTAAAAATATATAATAATAATTAATATAACAATATTTAAAAATATATAATAATAATTAATATAATAATAATATTAAAAAATATATAATAATAATTAATATAATAATATTAAAAAATATATAATAATAATTAATATAATAATATTAAAAAATATATAATAATAATTAATATAATAATAATAATAATAATATTTAAAAATATATAATAATTCTTAATGTTATGGTAAATACTGAATTTGAAACGAGAAGCCATTAATTAATTTTAATTATTAACAATAATTGCGATGATTATTATTATTATTATTATTATTGTTGTTATTGTTGGAGACGAATAATAATAATACTTATTAAATTTGTTAAAATTTTCTCCGAAAGCTTCGAATTCCACGATTTTTTAAAATTCAAAATGGCGGCATCGACGCGCCGTCTCACGAATCCCAATGGTAATTGATATAAAAAAAAAAAGAAAAACAACAACAACGTATGCGTATAATTCCAAAGGTTGTTACGGATAATCATTGCCTAACGAATTTATTTCAATACGAATGACTTTTTTCCCTTTCGGTTAATTCTAGATTCAAATTCGAATTCCTATCGCCTCCTTCAAATTCATATGTGCCTTTGCTCATTATTCGTTTCGCCGAGTAGTGAAATCTAATTAGCTCGTCGTCGTTACCCGCGAGAATAGCAGATGAGAACGACGAGCGAGAGGAAACGAGAGGAAGAGAGAGACAACGATCCTTTGCGCTCGAGAAGAACGCCGTGGCAGGTAGGGGAAGGGGGAGGGGGGGGTTGTTGCCGCGCGTGCTGCTCGTGCTTGCTGGTAGGCCAAGGACATGTGCCAACTCTCCTCGCTTTACCGCGACTCCCTCCGCAAGCAGGCCACGGAGATTTATCCTGTTTAACTACGCGGAGGTTATCTCTCGCCTCTACCACTGTTCTTTAATCAACTACTCTAATACCCAAAAACTTTCAACCAAAAACTCAATTTTTTCCATACAAATTTTAATTCTCGTATGAATTTTTGTTTTCCTTATTTGTATTGAAAATAAATTAACTCGACCGTCACAAGAAAATTCTCGATTTATTTTATATAACGATATTTGTTTTTCTTTTTTTGTTTTTGTTTCCCTCCAATTTTGTACGAGAATGTAACGCGAGATCGATATTTAGAACGTTATACGTGTAAAATAGAGATTCGAATATAAATAATAAAGGGAATAAACGGATTGAAAAAGAAAAGAGACAAAGTGTTCTTTGCCTCGCTACTAAATACACGGTGTATACTTCGATACGTATGCGGAAACGAGGTCTGTCTCGTTCGCCGGGTGCGTCGCTGGTCGCCGTGATCGTAGCCCCGTAGTCGACGACGCGATAGGGTCGCTACTGCGCAGACGCGACGCCGCACGCGAGAGCGAGAGAGATAGAGAGCGAGAGCGACCGTAGCGCGTAGCAGAGGTGCACGAACCCTCGCAGAAATAACCTAACCCAACTTCGGGTCAATATCGCAGCGCGTCGGGTGAAAAGGAGGGAGCGGTTTGCAATAGCTCGAGCCACGAGAGGAGCGTTGTAGGGGAAGGTGTAACCTTAAAATCGCGATGTCGACGTAGCGTCGGGTAAGCGAGTTGTCGACTAAAACTCACACAACACAAACTAACGCGTTACGTTTTCACCGTAAAAACTCGATCGATCGTTTCGCAACGAAGCGATTCTATTTTATTTCTTTTTTTTTTTGTTTCTTTTAAGGTTATGTCTCTTCTGCGTTTCGTGACGTTGCAGAGTTTAAAACAACGGAGAGAAAATATCGGTGTGTACGATG
Source organism: Netelia melanura (assembly GCA_964007305.1). Lineage (NCBI taxonomy): Eukaryota > Metazoa > Arthropoda > Insecta > Hymenoptera > Ichneumonidae > Netelia > Netelia melanura. The sequence goes on from OZ023258.1 coordinate 7,668,113, forward strand.
TAACGATCCAAGCAGCGAGAGATAGGCTACTGGAACGTTAGGTATATAGTGAGAACTCTCTCGGACGAGGCGGACATGAGGATCGAGCCAGGAAGAGTGCGAGAGAGAGAGAGAGAGAGAGTATGGCGCGACGCGTGCACGGGAACCGGATTGATTTTCTCCCCGGGAGCAGCCGCCGCCCGTTCCTCCTTCTCTCTCTTTCTCCTCTCTGTGACGTGACAAAATGGTCTTTCTCTGCCTTCTGCTCCCCCCCCCCCCCCTCTCTACTCTCCTCGAACCCCTACTCTTCACCCGCGCTGTTCTTGCTTCCCCCTCCCTTTCACCCGTAGTTCGTCATTCTCGCTGCTCCGGCAGCCTCGCGCTCTGGGTTAATCCATGAGCCAGAGGTTGCCAACGCCGCCGCTACGTGGCGCTGTACCCCAAAATCGCGGCTACCGCTATGTATGAAATGTGCCACACGCGAGAGAGAGAAAGAGGGAACGAGTAAGCGAGACGGTACTGTATCGGATGTTTATACTACGCGGAATATACCCACGTAACTGTTTTATGTATTTTTGATCATCATCGTCGTATATATACGTAATAATAAAAATGTATATATATATATATATGTATATATGTGTGACGGGAGAAAAGGGACCTACGAGGCAAAATAGGAATTCTTCACGGCGAACGATTAAAAAAATAAAAACTAATGCTCGCGCTCGAGTGATACAATTTTCAATAATACATATCTTGCAAAATTATGCGAATTATAAAATTAATAAGAAATAGTTAATCAATAATTTATATATTTACAAAACTATCGATTAATTATTTTTTTTTTTTAAATGTGTCCTAACTTCATCACCTTCCATATCTTGCAAAATTATGTGGATAACAAATTTCTGATTGCACCACATGAAAGATCAGTTCAAAAATTTATAGCAAAACGCATAATCGAAAAATTGACATTTTACCTCGTAACTCCCTTTTCTCCGATCGCGTCACATGTATCTATTTTTTTTGTCCTCGAAAAGCGAACATCGAATGGCTTGAATCTTTCCCACGTTGCGGAACGAATATGGCTTTATTACGGTATCTCTTATGCAAGAAAAATGTATACACGCTACAGCACATTTGCAGAGAATTTTCAGTTACAAAAAAGAAAAACAAAAATTCCAATTTGCTAGAATATTCTTAATCGAATATCGTTGAAAAAAAAAATTATCACGTTTTAAATACGAGATTGACGAAGATTTGTTTTCTTTCTTTCAGAACGTCGATGTATTTTGCGCGATCGAGAAAATCGCACGTCGAGAATTTCTTCGTCACGGTTACGAAGTTAATACCGCATGGGAGACGAGAGAGGGCGGGCGAAGCGTGTAGGAGACGCGCGAGGAGAGCGGGGCAGGGGGCAAAGGAGGGCAGATGAGAGTTACTATACGGCAGACTCGCAGGCAGCGTCGAGTCATAACGGAATTAGCGAAGGCACACTACAAGAGCGTTGTCGATGGGTGATTCTCCGTGAGAGCGGGGGCGCGCACGCGCATCTCGTTCGCCTCGCCTGCGACGCAAGACGAGAAAGCGATACCCGAAGAAGATCCGAAACGTGTGCGGGACGCCGGGACATTAGACGAAAGAGAGAAAAAAAAAAGGAAAGAAGAGAAGAAAAAAGAATAACAACAATGACGACGAGGAGGTACGTCGCGTCGGATTTCCGGCATGCGAGCTTCGATCCGCGCGAGCGGAACAATTCCTGTTGCTACGAGAGACAAAGAGAAAGAGAGAGCTCTCGCGGTTGGTATGCAAAGGCGAAAGAAAAACCGGGCGAGAAGCGGTCGTTCCCGTACACGAAGCTTAGTGGCAAAACCAAGACAAGCCGCTTGCTAGAGGCGCACGAGCTGGCAACGTCCCATACGGCAACGTCGCAAATATTCCATCGGCGAGCCGGGGCGCGCTCGCGGCCGCAACACACGACGTTGCCAGACGTGGCTACGGGTGACGTCACGAAGCCGAACGCGACCGTGCCTGCGCTCTCGGGCACGCCATCATCCGCACGCGGTATAATATAACACTTGCCTCGTATATATAACACACAACTGTATACCGCTCGCCCCTCGCCCCACCTACACTTCGCCTGGTCACGAACGCGCTCCTCGTACACACAGTCGCCGCGAGAGGAGGAACGGCGCGACGGATTTTTGTATATATACACTCGCTACCACGTGATACGTATAGGTATATTACGTTTGCCCTGTAAACTTGGGTCAATATTGTCCGCGTCGCATAGATTCATCCAAATAGGGCGAAAACACACAACCCCTCCGCTTTAACTATTTCCCACCCTTAACAGGTTTGAAGGGCAAGGGTGCGTTGGTGTAAATTGTCGATTTAACGCGCCAGTTTATACCTGAACATTGAACAGTTCGAATCTTGGAAGGAAGATTAATCTAGGTTTGCGTCAAACTTATCTTTTACCCACGTTTCAACGATTCCGGAAGTTCACGACGTTTTTCTTCCCAAAATCACTCGCGAGGATAGTGAAGTTTTTATTTGGAAGAAAAGAAACGTGTTTTGGCAAATTTTGAGAATAATTTTTATATTAAAAATTGAGAAGTTCTTTTTTTCTCCTAAATTGTTTTCGTCTATTTTTAGCATGGCTCGACGGTCGCACGATAGTCTCGTTCGGATCTTGCGAGAGAAAGAGCGGGTGAATGATTTTGGCGAAGGATCGAGCGAAGAGGAAGATTTCGTCGAGGATAAAAATATTTTAAAGACCGAGGAGGTGATGATCGAGGATTCGTGGGACGGAGAAGATCTCGAGGAAGAAAGAGCGAAGAACCGACAACGAGGGCCAGAAATGAATCGAAGATGTCTGGTCGCTTATGAAAAAGAGAAGGATCGATGGTTCTCGAGCTCTTCGAAGAAACGAAAACGTCGATCTTCCCAAGATTCGTCGCATCGCTATAAACCAGCAAAAACACCGCTAGAAGCGTGGCAAAAACTTTTTGCCAATGATCTGTGCGAAATTATTCTAAAGTATACGAACGAGGAGATCGATAGGTACAACAAAAACAAAGAGGGAACCTCCGAAACGCATAATGCCTCGACGAAAACATTGAGCATGATCGAATTGAAAGCATTTTTTGGTATAATGTATTTTTCCGGTGTGAAAAAAGATAATAACGTAGCTGTCGATGAATTATGGTCACTGGAATTCGGCTCGTTGTTATATAGAAATACAATGTCGTGTCGTAGATTCGAATTTATTGGCGCGCGTTTGCGTTTCGACGATCGAGGTAGCCGCGCCGAAAGAACGAAAAACGATGCGTTAGCCGCGATTCGAGAAATATGGGAAATTTTCATTATCAATTGTCAAAGTCATTACACAATTTTGGAAAGTTACTATAAGGATAAAAAAGGCGGTATCGATGTTTACGATAAATTGTATTCCGATTATACGTGCGCGAGACAAACCGATCGTTGTACGATGCGTTTTTTTATGCGGATGCTCGATCAAGCCGGTTTGAACGGTTGCATTTTGTATAATTTCCCTGTTGAAAATAATGCGAAGTCGAGGAGAACTTTTTTAAAGGAACTCGCGCTGGCTCTTGTAACGCCGTTTCTGAATGAGCGATTACTTATGCCTGGCCTCCACAAGTTTGTTAGGGAATGTATCGCCCAGGTTATACAATCGGACCAACGTACTAGCACCGATAGAACGGATAAGCTTGTGAAAAGAAAACGCTGCTCTATTTGTCCAAATAACAGTGATAAAAAAACATCTTTCTGTTGCGTACAGTGCAAAAAACCGGTGTGCGATGTACACCGATTATCACATTGTGTACATTGTAGTTGTTAGAGTGAAACGTTTAGTATTTGCGCGAATGTTTTTTGCATTCTTTTTAGTCTTTAGATTTGTTAATAAAAGAGATGGATCGGCAATTTTAGTTTTCGAACGTTTAGCTCAAAAGTTGTAAATCTTTATGTATCAGCGATGCCTATCGCGCATCCCGTGCTCTATTGGTGCTGTAAAAATATGTTTAAACGAATTAAAAACAAAAAACAAATCGTCCGAACGTTTTAATAGACGAATCAAAGAGACTGGGAATTTTTTCAGATTTTTTCTAATATAATTAGTAGATAAAATGTGCGTTGGACAAAAATGACCCAGGTTTACAGTTGAAACGCAGACAACGGTTACGTGTGGCGGGGTTCACATAGAAACTATACAGCGATCGTGAGCGCTGTCACTTGAGCGTTTCAACTTGGCAACAAACCAAATAGGCAAATTACAGCCCTACGGCTTAATCTAACTTCTTGACGTTCATCGTCCACGAACGAAATGAAAATGTACATTTTCCTATTGAAATAAACCAAAGACATTTTGACCCGTGACGTCTCGTATTAACGACTTTCATTGATCAAATCTGTATCGTCTTCCTACACTGTTTACATATAAAAATCTATATAACACACGCGCCTATGGAAAGGTTAGTTCGAAGATTCAGACCCAACACATAATTTCGAACGTTCCAAATCGAACGTGTCGACATCGGGGTCAAGCGATATTTGTCTCAAAATAGAGAATGTCTCATTTTGGATATCTTGTTATGTTTACAATAACATTGTCGTTCTTTTTTTAAAACTATCAATCTCTCGCTCGGTCGACCCCGACAATTTCGTCCCCGTCGATATCTCGTGTTTATCGCTGTACATATATGGAAATACGTCCGTACTATAAAATATTACTATGTGTTTACGTATACGGGTAACATGTAGTTCTTGGTCTATCGATCGGCGAGAGCCCCTTCGAACCTCCGTATTTCTTTGCGCCATCACGTGTGGCCCCCTCGCGTTTTACGTTGATTCGACGTGAGTTGCGTGTAACCGCGCTCGCGCGCTCGGTTCTCGACCGTTGAGCCTCGTAAACCACAGGCATCGCGAAAACCACTACCACCCACGAGATCAACAGCAGACGTGCATATGACTCGTGCCACCACACCTGCACACTCTCGAGACCTCTCCAAGAATGTACTTGTCATATACATACATACATACATTAGTTTATTGTAGTTGTAATATTGTAGAGTTTATTATATACAGGGTGAATTTCATAAGGTGTAACAAGTTATATTCTAAGGTAGATCGGATCATTACAAACAAAAGTTGCAAATATACATCGGGGATATTCTCAATAGTTTACGAGATATAACTGTTTAACGTTGGTCCAATCAGAGCGCGCCAAGAAGCTTTGGAGCCGCCCATTCCCGCCCTAGCCGCAGAGACAACACAGTGTAGGACGTTACATTTCGGGTTGCAAAATTCAGAGCAGTCAACTTTATTTATTATGTTATTACGCAGTCATTTTTATTTCTCGGGCATTGGCTGCTAGGGTGGGGAGTGGGCGTTTCCAACGCTTCTCGGTGCGCTCTGATTGGACCAACTTTAAAAATTGATATCTCGTAAACTATTATAAATATCCCCAATGTATATTTGTAATTTTTGTTTGTAATGATCCCATCTATCTCAAAATAAAGCCTCTCACACCTTATGAAATTCACCCTCTATATATATACACGTATATATGTATGTATGTAACCAATAAACTCTCTTTCGTGTGGCATGCGTTTTGCGCTTCCTGCATGTACCGCAGTGCGAACAAAGCGACCCCGGTGGCGCCGAACCGCAGGGCTTTTCGCACGCCCTCGACCCCCTCTCCCCCTTCCCTACCCGTTCACCGCCTCGGGCCGTTCTTTGCACCGCAACATCGACTGTATCACATTCTACGCCACGATATCCATCTGCTTTTTTTTTATTCGTTTGTTTTTTCGAAAAACAATTATTACTCGTATTACTATTATTCTTCTTTCAATTTTTTTAAACAAGAAAAATATTATCCTTTTTATTTCATACATCATTTTTTTTCAATTCAAAAATTGTCTATCCACTTTTTAAAATTTATTTCATTCCGATCTTTTTGTCAATAAATAACAGAATATTTGAAAAACCGTCACTTTCGCGCTCCGTCTCGTTACGTAGGCGGACGATTAGACAGTTTTATTCCCATGTACGCTCGAAGGAGCTCTTTATCCTCAAGAGAGTCCAGGGGAACAGTGGGGTGGGGTAGAGATAGAACGTCGCGATCATTACGTCACTTTATGGATTGCGACCTCTTCTCTCCCCTCCCACCTCTTTCCCGTACCCCCCCCCCCCCCTCGCCCCTTCGTATTCCCGCAACTCCTACCACTCTCGGTCGCCCTTGTCGTACAACGCGAGCTGTGTAGTACACAGGCACCACGTATTATGGCGCGTGTAGTAACGCTGAGACTTCGGTGCTATATCGAACGTCGACGAGGCGCGGGCGCGCGCGCGAACGTTTACCGCGATCGATATACAAACCCAGCCGTCTATGTCTCTCCGTCTCTAGCTCCCTCCCGCCCCCCCCCCCCCAACCTTCGTTCTCTCTTCCTCTCTCTCTCTCTCTCTCCGCGTCAAAATATTTCCTCGCAGCAAAAAAACAAACGCTGACCAAACAGCCAGCATTATTTTTTAACGAATATATTGCACCCCTCCCCCTCCCCGCCAGGTAGCCATAGCGTCCTTGCAGCTCTTTCTCGAAGGCGGAAAAAAAATATCGCTAATCAAGCATTTTACGTAGACGCCGGTTCGCTCTCCATCACGTTTCCCTTACTAGACGAGATCGCGTGCTTTTCTTGGGGTTTAAGACGGCTACGGATCGCTTGATATCGCTGTGTTTGATGTAACACGCGTGTCGAACAACGTTGAATACATCCGTATTTATATTTCTTTTTTTTTTTTAATTTTTTAAAAATGTAAATATAGAAGAGATGATATTTTGTTGGTTTTTATATACAGGGTGTGTAGAGACAGGGTGGAAAAATTAATTAATTTTCCCGTTATTTCGTAACGGTGGACAAATCCAATGAAAAGTTTAATCTCGTTAAACTAGAAAATATACTTTGTTCGTTATATTTAACAAATTTGTTTAAAAAAAAAAAATCATTAATACGATTCGAACGATAAACGATATTATTTAACGACTTTACTATTAAATTTTTACTATTTCCCATTACAATTTATCATATTTGTATGAATAAGTATCGTCCTTGATGTATTTGCGAAAAAAAAAAAGTGCAGACACGGAGATTCGAACACAAGCTCGGGCACGATCGAGGATAAAATACGTAGGACAGTCTAGGAGGGGGAAAGGCTGCGTTCAGTTCCAGAAACTTGCCATAGGACACCCTGTATCTATATATGTATACAAACAACGTGAAGAAGTATGGCTGACGCTCGCGTCGGGAAGAGGGGGGGGGGGGGGGGGGCAAGCGGAGACTTCGAGAATGACTCGAGACTCGAGGATACCGAGAGCGCGTATGCACGTGATGATGGCCGGTACTCTCCGCGACATACCCCCCCCCCCCCTTCCCTACTCCAGCGCCGCTAGTCGCGACGCCTCTCCACGACTCACTCCGCTCTCCCTGCCCTTCACTTGGCCGCCGACGCTCTCGAGCGGAACGGCTCGACAGCTTGTTACGTCACTCGTAATAATTACGCGGGTATCGTGTATTACATACACATATACACAAGAATACTTTGTATTCATCTATATTTACATTATAAACGTATTCAATAATTCCCACGAATCGAACAATCAATGAACGAACGAAAATTCGTTTTTTGTTTTCATTCGTTACAACGTGTGACGCAGCTACAGCCTGCGGGACGAGACGTTTTCTTCCACTCGGATGTTTCTTGTTATTTATATTTTTGTTGTTGTTTTGTTTACGTCTAAGATTTCTTTCTTTAATCGACCATGGATTAGCGAACGAGTAGGTACGTGGAAACGTTGAATTTTTTGTTGATTTTGTAAATTTTAAGAAGAGTGAGATATTTTGTTTTTGATCGTTGAAATTGACTGTGGATGTAGAAACGGAGGGAAGCGTAAAATCGATACGGTTCAAGGTCGAGGGTACAATTGCCTCTCTACTGCGCCACGAAACTCCCGGGGATTATACGGAACACGTTAGAGCGAGAACGCCCGAGAGTGAGAGACAGTAGAATGTTGTCGTTTTGGTGTGCACACGTACAAGTTGTAACGCGCGTGGACGCCGTGAGAGCCGCTGCTGTTGCGTACCGCCTTCTCTCTCTCTCTCTCTCTGTCAAGCTCTCTCTCTCTCTCTCTCTCTCTCTCTCTCTCTCTCTCTCTCTCTCTCTCTCTCTCTCTCTCTCTCTCTCTCTCTCTCTCTCTCTCTCTCACGGTTTACTTCGCCGCCTAAAATCATCCCTCCTCCTGACTTCTCGACCCGCTGATGCTCGTTCTCACGTAATGGCCACATAAGCGCCACACACGCGTGTGACTTGCGACCACGCACAACCACCATTCGATCTCTGACGCGTCCCAACGGTAGTGCGTGGTCCACCCTATCGAAAATTCTCTCAAGGTCATTCGTGACACGAAGGGAGATACGTAGAACAGGTTGTATACGGATATTCGTTGAAAAGCCTCTCCACGCGTTTCTAGCCAACTGTTGTTCTTCTTTGTTTGGTGTAACAATTCCTAAAAATGGCAAAAAAAAAATTGAATTAAATAAATTACGTACGTAGTTGGAATATTTCTTTTGTTTGTAGTTTTTGTTAAATGAAATTATCATAAAAAAAAATTTATTTTTAATGAAAAAGAAATTTTCACTAATAATCGATTTTTTTATAATCGAACAATCACGGTGCAAGAAATTAAAAAAAAACATTTAATTAAATAAATTACATACCGAGTTGGAATATTTTTTATGTCTGTAATTTTTGTTAAATGAAATTATCATATAAAACAATATTTTTAATGAAAAAGAAATTGTCACTTTAATCTATTTTTTGATAATCGAACAATCACGGTACAAGAAATAAAAAAAAACATCCAATTAAATAAATGGCATACCTAGTTGGAATATTTCTTTTATCTGTAATTTTTGTTAAATGAAATTATCATAAAAAAAAAGATTTTTAATGAAAAAGAAATTTTCACTAATAATCGATTTTTTGATAATCGAACAATCACGGTGCAGGAAATTAAAAGAAAACATCTAATTAAATAAATTACATACCTAGTTGAAACATTTTTTATGTCTGTAATTTTTGTTAAATGAAATTATGATTAAAAAAAACAATATTTTTAATGTAAAAAAATTGTCGCTTATAATCGATTTTTTGATAATCGAACAATCGTGTTGCATGAAATAAAAACAAATCGAATTAAATAAATTACTTAATTACTTAAGAATGGAAAATCGTACAAGACAAAAACTCGATGTTTACAAGGAAAAAAAATTTACAAAACCAAACAGGTGACGGCGACAAATTTTGTTGAAAAAAAAAAAAAAAAAAAAAAAAAAAAAACACAAAAAGAACAAATAAACGCTAAATCTCGAACGAATCTCAAGGACGAGCGAGACACGCATCGTACTCGCGCTCGTGCAACGTTTATTTATAAAATCTGTTGAATGAAATTTGTATGAAAAAAAAGTAACGAATATTCATGAACGAAACGAAAAAAAAAACAAAAATAAATAATATAAAAGAAAACGAGACGCGGCTGAGCCCGAGTGCAACACGCGGCTGCGTTTATCGCTCGAAGTTCGCCGATCGCCAAGCGACGGCCCGTCGCCTCATATCAGTTTCGCGTCTGTTTTTTTTCCTTCGCTCTTTCTTTCTTCCTTTCTTTCATTCCTTTCCTCCTTCGTTCTCGCGTCTCACCGGTAATGCTACTGTAGCCAGCGAGTGGCAAAACACCGCGCGCCGTCAGCGAACGAGGAGAAACGACTTGGACGTCTCTATATACAGGGTGATCCACATAAAGTTTGCATAGTTATAATTTCCAAACCGTGCGTTGCACAAAAAAATGTTATAAACAAAAGTTACACAGTTTAGAAGAATGCACCACGTACTGCATCCATTTTTTTCACCGGTCGAGGCGTTTCGTAATTCGAAGAACAACTTTGTTTCTTTATGCGAAGAAAATTGTCAAGTAATAAAGTGAAATTACTCGTTAACTATTAGCTTTAGGGCTAATAAAGGTCAATACTTTTTTACTCAAAATTCGATTCTCTACCACATTTTACTATAAAAAATATAGCGTTCTATTTAAAAAAACAAAGTTGACCTTCAAATCTTCGAAACCTCTTGAGCTATAAAAAAAATTGATGCAGTACGTAATGCATCTTGTTAAACCATGAAACTTTTGTATAGAACATTTTTTCGTGCAACGCATACTTTGGAAGTTACAGCAGTGCAGAAGTTGTATCACCCTGTATGTTGGACCACGTTGGATCACCCTGTATATATTTATATATGGGCGTGTGTGTGTACACAGCCGTAGAGTGCCAGGGTTTCACGTTACTGCCTCGTGCTCACAGTCGAGAAACAAACTGTATTCCTTTATGTATATATATATATATATATATATATATATATATATATATATATATATATATATATATATATATATACATATATTTATACTTTTTCCTTCTTTCATTTATAGCACATGCGTTGTGTGTGCATACGTCTCGACGCTTCTGTCCGGGCATGATGTCAGCCAACGCCATGCAGACAGCCGACTATCGGAGTGATGTCACTTATCGCGGGAAACCGACTCTCTCGGTCGTAACCGCTGCATAATAATAACAACAATAACAATAATAGTTATAATTGATTAAAAAATTTTATTAAAATCAACTGTAATTTTTAAATATTACTTGTTGTTATTATTGATATTATTATTATTGAATTTGTCGATAATTGTTTATGAGAATAATAATTTAATAGAATAATAATAATAATAATCATAATGGACGTTCAGTTTTCATAAAAATCACCGACACATTCAAAATAATTGTCATTATTCGTTGAATTTATAATTACAATAATAATTACAATTATTAAGTTTGTCAATGATTTTTTATGAAAATTTATATCAATCGACGATATTTATCGACATATTTCGACATACTTCGAATTCGACGTTGACAATTAAAAGATTCAAAAGTAACAAGCTCGATAATAATAATAATAACAAAATAATCGATTAAAAATAATACACGTCACCGTAATCAATTTTCGCAGATTGATACGATTTGTGTAAACATCCAGGCTTATTTGCGTCAAACATAAAACCGTATTAATCACACACGAAAAATATTCATCGACGTGAAGAAAAATGTGTATGCGTGTTGTTTTTTCGAGCGTGAATGTTCGCGCACGCGAGAACGGATCAATGAAAGTTACGCGGGCCAATGACTGGTACGTACCATCTACTCGTCGCGTTACGCAACTTTTCATCGTGTTCTCAAAGTTTTATGACGAAAGTATTTTTTTTTCCCGTTATGACGATTTTTTTAAAAATATTTGTTTACCAATTGCCGCTAATACGTAACGCGTAAATTTCATATCGCGTTAACACTACATTCAACTTCGCCCAAATTCTCGGATACAGTTATCGGTGAGTTTTTTTTTTTCTTTCATATCTTACCGGCATATTTATCTGACATATTTTTGGAACATCCGAGCACGAGCGTCTCGCGTATATTTGTAAGCAATTTATTCGAGCATCCGTATGAGTAATCGCGTGGTATTTATTCGAGTATTCGCGAGTTTCGTTGGGAGTGTACGGGGTTTTGTAATTTATTTTTATACGCGTATGTACGTTAGTACGCATGTACGAAAGGCATGCAAGATCTCCTTCCACCGTTCGTAGGACTCTAGAGTTGGATAGACATTCCTATCGTTGGCGGCCTCTTATCGCACGCAAGTATAATGTTAGTTTCTCGAAGTCTCTACCAACGCGGTCCCTGTCCCCCGTCGCTCTTCCGCCGTTCTCTCTAGTACGCGCTTTATCGCCTCCCTCGTTGACTGACGCCGCTACACTGTCGCTGCGCCTTCCCCCTCCACCACTCCGCTCTCCCGGCGGCCGGCCCGCCGCTTCCCCCACTCCCACTCTCTCTCTCTCTCTCGCCGTCCATAATACGCCTAATAATAAAATCATCCGCTATTTCTCGTAATTTCGCTCGTACGAAGAAAAAATAAAGGATAAAAAATATTATTTATGCCCCGTTGAATTTGCGGCACTGTGCGAACGATTTTTTTTTCATTTCTTTTTTACATCTGTAAATTCGCACACGAGATTAATATTTTTTGTTTCAGGACAGGAATATTAATTTTTCTTTCATTTATATACGTAAAAATAAAATTTCTGGAAGTTTGTCATAAATTCAGATATTTTTGGCAATTAATTGTTACCGAGTCGTACGAAGCGAGATTTTATTGCAAAGATCGATCGGTCGATCTCGTCGCGCGAAGATTTGTAAACGAAGTTTATTATTTCCGTTTATATTCGTCTTCCGATAATGCCAGTGGCGAACGAGAAGAAATCGTTTGTGTATTTTTCTTCTTTTTCAGATTTCTTTTTTTTGCGTTTCTCGCTCGTATCTGTTTACGCCGTGGCTCTTCTCGCTCGCGAGGTCGTCGCTCAAAGAACGATGGTACGAAAAGATCGCGGGCGAAAAAGAAAACGAAATAAAAGAAGACGAAAAAAAAAGCAAGCGTTCGGATATTTCTGGACGTTGTGTTCGTGCGGAGATATCGGAAAATTCTTCGCTTCGACTTCGAACGCGAAAGATCGCGTCAGCGAGTACGGCTTATCGTTTTTTGCGTTACGAAACACGACGGTGCACGGACGACGAGCGAGGAAGGGAGGGAAGAAAAAAAAAGCAGGAAAAAAAGGCGAGAGAAAGAGGAAAAAAACGGGGAGGTTCGGTGAAGTCTTCGCGCGTCGACCATTTTTTTCGTTTTTCTTTTCTCTCTCTCTTTCTTTCCATCGTTTTTTTCATGGCCTCTTCCTCGTTGCTAAAAAGGAACGATTACGAGAGAAAGGCAGTCCTGCACCTTCGACTTTCATCGATTTCACGTTTGTACTTACGTACACCAGACGTTCTCCGCAAATTCGAACGTTACTTATTATTATTTTTTCTCTTTTGTCATTTTTCATAAATTCAATTTTAAGATTTTTATCGCGCTTATAAATTCATCGTAAACCCTAAAAAGGATTCTGAGATCTCTTGTTAGAAATTATATAAAAAAATTTTGATTATGATGAATTTAATGGTTTGTATAAAAAAAATCCGAACAAAATTCATTTTTCGTTGTCTCGATGATTTTTGGCATTTTGCAATTAGTAAAACAAAAATATAGAATAATAAATAATTATATTATAACATAATATATTATTATTATCATTATTATATTATATACATTTCTAATTTTTTCTAATTTTTTTACTAATACTATATATTTTTTCAATAAAAATATAATATATTATATATTATTATTATTATTATTATTATATTATGTTTTTATATTTCTAATTTTTTTTACTAATAATAATATAATATATAATATATATATATTTAAAATTTTTTTCTAACTTTTTAACTACTAATACTATATACTTTTTCAATAAAAATATATATTATATATTATTATTATTATTATATTATAATAATATTATTATTATTATATTATAATAATATTATTATTATTATATTATATTTTTATATTTCAAATTTTTTCTGATTTTTTTTTACTAATAATAATATTACATATTTTTTCAATAAAAATATAATATATTATTATTATTATTATATAATATATATACATATATATTTCAAATTGTTTATAATTTTTTTGACTAATAATAATATAATATATTATATTATTATTAGTAAAAAAAAATATATAATATATATATATATATAATGTTGGAGACGTGACTCTATACGCTGCGTTACATTATAATACTACGCGAACACAGGAAACTAAAGCTGCACGGCCGGTTTCAGTCGCCCGCTGCAGCGTCGACCCTCGACAGAGGGCGCTGACGCGCGCAGCTGCTTCGCGTCGTTTTCCCCCGCCCTCGCGTCGTATCGGTCGCCGGACCGTCGTTCTTCTTTTTTTTTCCTCTTTCACGCTACGTACATCTGCATATAATACAACGAGCGGTGCATTTCTGCGAGAAAGCGCCGACATATCGAAATAAATAAAAAAAAAAAAAAAAAAAACAAAACAAAACTTTACGTCATACTTTTTGTTGTTACTCTCCTAACAATGTTTTTATCCGATCTAATCGATCCGAATCGAGTTACGAGGAATTCATCACGCGATACGCTCACGATAAGGAAATATAAACTTTTTCTCTATCGATCGATCGATAAACTTTATCCCATTAATAGTTAAATTTCCGAATGAGAAAATTTTATAAAAATAATTATAGCGATATTTATGAAAATATATTTTTTATTAACTCAGAATTATATTTCATCGAACGGGGCAACAATGGTACAATGGCCGGGTGAGATACCGTATTTTTCTCCTTGAAAGAAAAAAGAAAAAAAAAAAAAAAGGGAAAAAAAAACATTCCCACCATCCAAAATCTCGTCTTTATTCCCCGTTTTATAAAACGGCTTTTTCGTCGTACGCGTCGAAACAGGTCCAGGACGCGTCTGCGCTCGAGTTTATTCAGCCTCGGATTCTCTTCCGACGTCCCGCGCGCCCTCTGGCGCGGTCGCGTTCTTTCCCTCTCTCTCTCTCTCGCTCCCTCGCTTAACGGGTGTGCATCGTACTCGACGCGCTCTCGTACTCTATCCCCGTCCTTCTCTCCGGTGTAGTAGCGAAAAATTCTCGCGAGTTACTACGAGAATATTTCGTCTCGCTCGCTTCTCGCCCGGTCGTCTCTCTCTTTGTCCTCGGTTCGCTCCAGAGCTGCGCAGTGGTCTACCGCGCAGCCTGGAATGACCCAAAAAGCAACCAGGGCGGGGGGCGATCAACGCTGTCTCTCCCGCGTACCCGCGTCTTTCTCACGTCGTCTCTCTCGCTCTTTCACTCCCGGTGGATGCCTCTGTCACGTTTCACTCGAGTGTAAAAGGCTGATGGCGGCGGGGAGAAGGGGCTACGCTCCCTCGTCTCTCGTTCTTCCCGTTCCGACTCCCTCCCCTCCCTTCCAACCTCTTCCTTCACCCTGAGTCTGTTGTCTCGTCTCCGACGAGCACAGAAGTGTTATATAGCACGTGAAAATGTTGTTCACTACGCAACGCGCCAACCTCGTCGTGTGTATGTACAGTTTGCTTGTGTCGAAGAGTTTAGTGCTACATAGCGTCCGGAGGTCTAGAAGAATCGCGACGTAGATGCTACAAGCCGAGAAACGACGACGGTTCTCAAAGCGTCCCGAAGTACGCGGGCGCGTTCACGATCACCATCGCTGTAAAATACGCTATAGTAACGTCTCCCACTAAATACTAATATACTATAGACGTATATACGCGCATAAACTATATATCTCTATCCTACCGTCGTAGCTCGACTACGTGTCCTCCCCACCACGCTTACCTTCGACCCAGCGAGAAGCAAACGCTCCACAAATCGCGAATACGATCTGAGCATGCGCGCTGCAAATCGTGACGTCGAACGCCGTGACGCCACGCACGACGATTGGTCGATAGAACGGTTCGTGTGTCACGGCACAGCTTGATAGCTAGGCCGGAGAAGGGGACGGTGTACTGGGTAGCGGCAGAGGAGAGGGGAGAGCTCCGAACCCGTAAGTCCGCCAAGCGCCAAGCCGCGGCATTCTCGGGCGTTCGTCTCGGCTGGTCTCCGGTTCGTAACGTTTTTCCGCTCTTGGATTATATATCGTTCCTCGTTCGTGTTGCGAGAGGAGCGAGACAAAAATCTCGACTCTTCGATACGGCGTGTGTTTCAGCCGAAATTCGCGCCAGCCAGTGTGCAGTTTTACTTTTCAACGTGTTTAATATCGTACGTCGTAAAATAGAGAGATTTGTTCAGTCCTCGTAATAACGAGGAAAAACGAAAGAACGTAAAAAAAGACGCATCTCGATTAGCTCTCTCGTTGTCTCTCTAGCCCGCGACTGTTCTCGACTCTTTCTCTCTGTCTGTCTGTCTGTCTGTCTCTCTCTCTCTCGCGGTGTTCGCGTGTGCCTGTTTATTTCGTGTATTTTTGTGCATCGGATCTTTTTCGTGCCCGCGTATACGTCTACGTACGTGCAAAAATTCATAATCACAGATTTCCGGGGGCGTTCTTGGCCCGCGCGCACTGTTTTTCATTCGTTTATACTTGCATCTCGTACACCGTTGTTAACCGTCGCTCGGTGTTCGCTCAGGAGAGAGAAACGTTTATACATTTTTATGCAAACACGTTCAGCCAGCGAGAGGTTCGCTAAAACAGCAGAGACGCGGTGGTGTCGCTACGTGTATACGCGCTCGTGTATGTGTACGGTGTGTGTATGTGTTGTGTGCGTGCCGAGAAGAGAAGAAGCGAATAAAAATCGCATTTGTCGCAGCGGCGTTGCCAAACGCCAAGTAAAGTGTCGCGTCTCGTGAGTTTAAATACGAGACATCTGGAGAAGTATCGCGTGTGTGTACGTGCGAGAATTTACGAGTTTCGTTTCTCCGGTTAAACGAGAATTATTCGCGGTCTCGACTCGTGAATGTATCGAGTGTGTTTCGTGGAAAAGAAAACTAAGTATGGATGACTATTCGATTCGTCTCGTTTCAAGATTTACATGGCAGAGGTAATCTTGCTGTCTCAGTGATAAAAGTGTACGACGATCCAGTGCGTCGCGGAACAATAAAATTCATAATAACGATAATATTAAGAACAATATTAATAATTAAAATAATAATAATAAAATAATCAAACTCCGTGCCAGTGATCTTTGTGATTTTTTTTCTCTTATAATACGACTTAACGTCGAACGAAACTGACAGTCCTAACGTGATAAAATAAAAACTAAGAAACAAACATTTGTATAAATAAGATTCTCCCCCAGAACTAAGAATTAAAAATTTACTAAAACAATACAATTTTCGCGATACCAGGAAAAAATCGTAGAATCGTCAAGATGATGGGAAAACGAACGCAGTGTTATCTGTGCGATTTGCCGCGAATGCCATGGGCAATGATAATGGAATTTTCCGAGCCGGTGTGTCGAGGTTGCGTGAATTACGAGGGTGCCGATCGTATAGATCTGGTATTGGAATCGGCAAAACAATTGAAGAAGGCACACGGGTTTCAGGACACAAGACCAAGCGCGGCGGCAAAGTCGTATAGAACTACGGGCGGCGGTGGTCACGCCGAGCACAACGGCGGTGGTAATTTGGACGTATTACCGATACAAAATGCCGCCGCGGCGGCCGCGGCTGCGCAGTCGCACTCGCGCCATCATAATCTTGCCAATTATACGCAACTCGCGCATCACAGAAATTCCATCACGGATTTTAATTCCGGTGCGACGAGACAACAGCAACAACAACAACAGGCACAACAACAGCAACAACAGCAGCAAGCCCAACAAATGTCACGTCACGAGGAAACGTCGCACGAAATGGGAAATGGTATAAGAGCCGGTAATAATGTCAGATTGTCGAGTGCGCATCTTGCCGCGGTCGCACATCATGTTAATCTCAGTCATACTCGTGGTACGCAAATGAAACGCAATATATCATCGATCGACGACGACGAACATCCCGAGAAACGACTCTCGCTCGAGGAACAACATCCGGTGAGGCCGCCATTGACGCGAGGCGACTCGCTACCCGCCGTTAGCCTAGCCGTTAGCTACGTCCAGGACAGAAATAAGGATAAACATCCGGTCAGAGCGCCCAGCTTCGAAACTGCCACCACTTTCAAGGCCAATGGTGAGTTTTAATGTTTTGTATTTGTATTTGCTCGTTTATTATTTTATTTATGTGGAAATCATATTAGGGCGATTGATACAAAATTCTTCTTTTCATATTTTTCTATTCTTCTTGATGATTTTTGATAATGATAATAATAATAATTGAAATATTGTATTGTAAGAAATATTGTTTATATTAATAATTAATACATCAAATTATTGATTTATTATTATTATTGTAATAAAAATAATTATTATGATAATCATAAATTAATAATTATAGGAATATTAATTATTATCATTATATTAATATATTTGTTTGAATATGTTAACGATTGATACAAAATTCTTCTTTTCATATTGTTCCATTCTTCTTGATGATTTTTGATAATGGTAATAATAATTGAAATATTGTATTGTAAGAAATATTGTTTATATTAATAATTAATATATCAAATTATTGATTTATTATTATTATTGTAATAAAAATAATTATTATGATAATCATAAATTAATAATTATAGAAATATTAATTATTATCATTATATTAATATATTTGTTTGAATATGTTAGCGATTGATACAAAATTCTTCTTTTCATATTGTTCTATTCTTCTTGATGATTTTTGATAATGATAATAATAATAATTGAAATATTGTATTGTAAGAAATATTGTTTATATTAATAATTAATATATCAAATTATTGATTTATTATTATTATTGTAATAAAAATAATTATTATGATAATCATAAATTAATAATTATAGGAATATTAATTATTATCATTAATTATTATCAATATATTTGTTAGAATATTATCGTTTTAATTGTTATTAAAAATAATTAATGAAAGTAATAATTATTATTTACGATTATTAATTTTATTATTGACGTTACATATTTTTGTGTATTAATTATCGTTAATAATCGGTATAAACATTGTACAAAATTTCGATTTCAATTTCCTCGGTAAAGAAAAGGAAAGAAATATTCACTCGCACGAGGCAAATTCTAAAAGCGTGAACCTATTTTTTCGCACAATCTTTGACCGTTTTTTTTTAACGACCGCTAGCGGGCATATTTATTCTCTCTTTCTTCCCGTACTTTTTATTATTTTTTATTTTTGTATTTCGATAACCGGCAGATGGCTAGATCGTGATCGTACGAAGGCCGTAACAGAGAATGACATAACGTCGTACTGTGTAGCGCCCGTTAGAAGTTTCAGAAACAAAAAGGAACGAAAAAAGAAAAAAAAAAGAAAACGTAGAAAAACCTCGAGACACGTGGCATTGGCGTCGTCTTGCTTCGGGCCGCGACTAAAACACCGGTAGTAATAAAAAAGAAACGGGCCTACGATAAATGCGACGTTAAAAAAAAAAAAAGAGATACGATTCACCGAACGAAAAATTGGAAGAATTTTTTTCCTCGTTTTTCAGATTAAAAATATCTTAACGTACAAAAATATGGAAATAGCATATAAATACACGTAACAAAAAAATCGCGAGTGATAAAGCGAATAAGTGAAAAATAAAAACAAAAAAAAAAATATTGTAAAATTTGTAAATAAAATAAATTGTAACGCGGTATTTATTATTTCCAATCGAGAACGGGAAATTCGATTCTTCCGTTCTAACACCCACGACGTACGTGGGGGAACGCCGTTCGCGTTTTCATCACGAATTCGTAATGAAAATGAAGACAACAAATAAATCTCAAATATCCGCGAGACGTTTTGCGTTTTAAACACACGCGCGCGTATTTTTCTTTTTATATTCGAATATGCGGGTCCTGCACGTAAAAACGTGTCTTCATCCGTTGGCGAGCTTCCGCGCTAATGAGAAGAACATAATAACAATAAAAAAAAAGAAAAAGAAAACAAAAAAAGAAAACACAAGAAACAGGAAGTAGAAAGAAACGGGAAATAAAACAGCAATCGGGGCGGGAGAACGGCGATGCCGGCGGAGAGAGAGCTCTGCGCAGCGTGACGTCCGAGAGACGAGTGAACGTGACGTCAGGCTACGCACACAAGAGCGCATGCGCGCGTCGATGCGCACGCACACGCGGGCCAGAGAGAGAGGGAGAGAGCGCACGCACGCACGTAGATGCACGCACACTCTCGGGCACATCGGCATCGACGCTTATATTTAGACCACTGAATGGCCCCCCCCCCCCCCCCTCCCTCCCCAACCGTCGATTCGACAACGATAATAGCACGAATCGTTTTTCTCTCTTGCCCCCCCCCCCCCCTCCTTTTACACCGCGCAGCGCCCCGCCACGAGCCTCTACGAAACAGCTACCAGCTGAGTGATGAGCTCGTGCGCTTTCCTTCTTTCTGTCTCTCTCTCACACACACGCTCTTAAGCATTCGATCGATGAATCCGTTGCTGCAAACGTAATCGTTTAAACGCGAGAAGCCGTTTTACGAGTTCTTAAACACGCGTGTACGACATTTAGAAACGAGAAATTAGCGATTCGTAGATAATTAATTTTTAAAAAATTGACAAATTATTCGATCAAATTCTACTTAATTCGTTTATTAAAAAATCATGTAATAAAAATAAATAAAATAATTATTGCGTTAATGTTTTGTTTAGAAGAATTTATTCAATTATTTTCAATGAAATTTTCGCGTTTATCTATCCGTGCAGAAATCGAGGTAACGAAAATGTTGAAATAATAGCTCGAATAATCGCAATTTTTTTTTTAACGACTTTTTTTTTGTATTCTTCTCTTATTTATTTATTTTTCTCTCGATAATACCGTGAAATAATTCAAGCGCTCGTTTTATCGCGTGTGAGTCACGTTCCTTCTTTCCAGCTTGTGTACTTCGTTTTTTTCCACTCTTCGTTTCTTCCACACACACACACACACACACACACATTTCTATATATATCCTCGTCACGATAACGATTAACGACATGTGTGTAGCACAGCACGAGAGTGATAAAAATTCGCGACGGCTTATCTCTCTTCGGTCATACTTTTGTCAGGCCCGATAAGAAGCGATCCCTTTTTTTTTCTTCTTGTTCACGCGACTTATTTAACGTTGAACGATCGCACAATTAAATTTTTTTTTGTTTGCCTCTCGAAATTCATTTCGTTACATAATTATCGTTTATAAATCGAATTTAATCACGATCGGTTCTTTTTTGCTATTAAGCGTGATAAAAAATTAGACACATCGCGATAATGAAATAACGATCGATTAATTAAACTATATCTCTAAATTTATATCGATATAATGAGTTGGAAAGAAATCGAGGGACAGTGGCATAGGGGGTAGCGTTCGTGACTCACAACTCAGAGGTCCCGGGTTCGATTCCCGTCGACATCGATGAAATTTTTTCTACGTTTTTTTTCTATGCTGTCTCTGTCTGTGTAATATTCATCACAAAAAATGATTCGGAAAATTAAATAAAATTGAATCGATGGAGAAGTAAGAGTTAGTAAGAATATTTGAAAAATTCCCGTTTATTACGGGAAGCGGTTGATTCTGGGACAATACCGTTGAGGGAGCGTTGGGAAAGAGAAAAAACGCGTTGAAAATCGAGTTGTGACCGGTAATAAAGAGCTTGGGTAGAAGTCAGAAGAAAAAAAAATGAAGCGAAGAGAAAAATCCTAGGAAGGCATGTTTCATACTGTGTTCTCTCACAGCTGAACGACCGCATCGCCCCGGGGTGTCGAGTACTCGAAAATTTAAGCGCGACTTTATGAATGAAACTGACGCTAATTACCGTTATAGAATTTTTGGGGGCTAAGCTCTTCCGGAAGGAGAGCAGAAGGAGTGAGAGAGAGTAAGAGGGGGGGGGGGGGGGGGGGAGATTCCAATCAAGTCGACTCTCGGCTATATTTATTGACTTTAAAAATAGTCAAACGGTAGTTTTAAAGCGCCCGAGTCATTTTCCTCTCTCCTTGTCTAATACCGAAATTCCACGAAGCTCTCAAAAATTCCTCTTCCCTCGTACACACGAATTATTTTGGTTCTCACGTTTTTTAACAATTCACAAAAAAAAAGCAGAGATATAATTTTTTCTAAATTTATCGTTTCGATTAACAATTTATAAAAAAAAAACGTTAATAATTAAATAATAAAAATAATAAAATCTGGCGAATTTAATATTGTCTAAAAAAAAATAATTAAAACTCTACAACAATCTACGTTTCTTAATTAATTAATGTGAAAGAGGAATAACAATTTATAATTAATTCGTTAAATACGTATTTTCTATTATACGCTTATTTGAATAAAACAAATTATCGAAAGTTCAAAAAGAAAAATTCTTCATTAATGAAAATTTTTCATATTTCTTAACAATCGTAAATTAATTAAATTCGACAATTCTCGTCTCTTCGATTCGCGAGTTATTTTTTACACAATGAAAATAATTTATTGCGCACCGTTCCAATTTAAATGTTTCTCTCCTGTAACGAAAATCGCGTTTGTGGGCTTTATTTTCAAAACGTGTTCTCGTCTATTTCGCGTTTCGAATCGCACGAAAATCACGTACCTCTCGGGTTTATTCTACTATTTCCGCTTGGTCCGAGGGGCTTGGCGCGATAAAATACGTGTCCGAAGCGCGTCTGCTGTTATGCTATTTTACACACATATTTAAACGCATATATACGTTTGTTTAAAATTTTCAAGCATTTTGCTTTTCCTATACGACCGTTACGTGCATGTGTTAGAGAATTCCTGGTTTCTGCTAATGCACGCCATCCCGATTAAAATAGAACGTTCCGTCTCTCTGGGCGAGAAATCGCCTCGTCGTCTGGAAATAAACGGGACCCTCTTCCTCTCTCTCTCTTTCTCTCCCTTTTTCAAAAGTATGTATGTTGGAGTTCACGCGATGAAAAACTGTGAAATCGAGACTCATGACTATAACAAGAATTGTCACTTTTTTAAAAAAATTCTCCAACGAATAACAACAATTTTGCAAAAAAAAAGAATCAATTAATAAATCAATTTGTAAACAAAAAACAATGAAAAAATATTTATATATTTATTTTTAATAATAATAATAATTTCCTGCAGGAATAATAAGAATTTTCTGCGGGAATAATAATAATAATTTCCTGCGGGAATAATAATAATAATAAGAATTTTCTGTAGGAATAATAATAATAATAATAATTTCCTGCGGGAATAATAATAATTTTCTGTAGGAATAATAATAATTTCCTGTATTATTATTATTCCTGCCGGAATCAATGAAAAAACATTTATATATTTATTTTTAATAATAATTATAATAATAATAATAATTTCCTGTAGGAATAATAACAATAATAATTTCCTACAGGAGTAATGATAATAATAATTTCCTGCAAGAATAATAATAATTCCTTGCAGGAATAATAATAATAATAGTTGCGCGGGTAAATCTATTTTTACATTATTTTCCAACTAAATATCTCATATTTTGCCTTCGCGTATAAACGCAACACGCGCGAAGCAATATAATGAAAAGGCGCCTATTTAAAGCGTTCCTCGATATCGGTCTCTCTTTCTCTCTGTCCTTCCCGTGGTCAGTGTGTGGTCTACGGGAAAACACACGCGCGCGCGCGCCCGCTACACGTTTTAACACTCCCACGCTATCGCCGTTTGCGGAACACACCGAACACTTTGTCCGGCAAACGCGTAGCGACGGGAGTGGGTCATCGCGAGTATAAAGAGAGAGAGAAAGAAAATACGTGTGAAAAAAAAAAGAAAAATAAACAAGAGGAAGAAACGTTTCACGAAACGGGAACGAACGTCGTTTCGATTCGTTTCGCAAAAAGTCAATTTTTATTTTAGTTTTATCGCTCTCTCTCTCTCTCTCTCTTTCGTATGCGTTGCATAAGACAGACGTTGGCGATTTCGTGGCGAACGAGAAATTGGAAAAATTATTTATCGAACGTGCTCGAGCTATTCTTTTCTTTACTTTTGTTCAAGGTCAGCACGATTCTTACGTCAATCGTAATTATTTTTCAAATTCTTATCGTTGATTATCGGCTAGATTGCAATTAATACGAACTCGTTCAATTTAATTCATTGAAAAAAAAAACAATATATATATATATATATATATATGTTTGTGTGAGTGTGTACGTGTATTGTGTCTCAACAATTTCCTATGATGATCTTCACGTAGTCGTTTTACGTATAACGTTGCGTCAGCCGAGACAAGAACGACGACGACGACGACGTCGTCGTTGACGACAACACAGCACGACGTGTGCGATAGTTTGTGTTTGCTCTCGGCAAACTTTCCCAACTATCGACACGTTGTCTTATAACGTTTTCTTTATCTCTGTCTCCATTGCTGTCCGGCGGCACGCTCTTGAGAAAATAGGAACGTACATTTATTAATAGATTTCTCATCATACGTGTTTTACTCAACGTTAAATTATTTTTTACCCTGTAATAGGTTTTTTTTTTTTTTAAATGAAATAATTATGCGCCAATATTGAGAATCTTTGGAGAAAATACGGTTAATTGTAAGAAGAGGTTTTTGTTCGATGGAGAAAAGTTTGTTTACGGCTAAGATACGCGTGAAATTCTCGATCCGCCTAGTTCAACTCGAACGTCGTCTCACGTACGCCTTTGGCCTGAGCAAGAAGCGGGAGACGCGACAGTAGCGACACTGTGCGGCGATGCCTTGTACTTTCGAAAACAAGGCCACAACTCGACGCAACGACCGGTGACTAAGCCACACTGCCGCGCAACATACAAAACTCTCTCTCTCTCTCTTTCTTTCTCGTCTCCCCTCCTCCCCCGTTCTTCTCGGTCTCTCGCGTTTCCTCCTTTCGTCCCTTGCCCCGCGCGGCTACTCGTCTCTCTCACGACAACTCGAGCTCTGGCAGAACAGCCGGCCGCGCACCCGCCGTCGCGCCTACGTGCCTCTGCGTAGTTGATGTGCGCGCGCATATCCCATGGCTCCCTCCTCACCGGCCTCCCCCCACCCCGCGCCCCACACACTCCGAGTGTACGATCGCCTCAGAGCTGCGTCATCGGTCCTGCCGTGATGAGCGTAGCATGCGTGCACAGACCCGGTGTGTGCCACTGGCACGCACGTATCGCATACCACGCTATAACCTCGTGGTTGTGTATAGTATAATATCTTGGTACATAACTCTCGAGCGATGTATATGCATGCGATGTATGTCGCGTATTATACCACATATGTATGTTATCTGTACAGCATTCGTTGTAGCGGACAATGCGGGTCGAACGAAGGAATCATTTTTTATATTACCCGGAAATATTTCATACGTAAATAATCATTCTTTTTTTTCTTACCATGCCAATTTTTGTTTTGTAACTGTAGTTTAAAAAAAATACGTTCATGTATTTTCTTATTGCTCAAACTTTATTCATATAATTTACAAAATTCGTTTTTTTTTTTTTTCATTTGAGAATTAAATACCGTGTTTCTGGCGAGAATTGTGCCCGTGGGAAAGTTTGATCGAGAGATAGAGTCACAAGTACATAAATAATCATTTTTTTCCTTACCACGCCAATTTTTTTGTACCTGCAATTTAAAAAAAAAATAAGCTTACAAATTTTCTTCCTGCCCAAACTTTATTCAGACATTTTACAAAATTCATTTTATTCAGTTAAGAATAAAATACGTTCGAGACGTAACGCGTGTAAACACTCGAGTATTTTGTGTTTCTGTCGAAGATCGTGCCCTTGGGGAAAGTTTGACCGAGAGCTAGAGTCACGAGTACATAAATAATAATTTTGTTTCTTACCACGCCAATTTTGTTGTACCTGCAATAAAAAAAAAATGCATTCACAAATTTTCTTCCTGCCCAAACTTTATTCAGACATTCTAAAAAATTCGTTTTCTTCATTTGAGAATAAAACACGTTCGAGACGTAAGGCGTGTAAACACTCGAGAGTATTTTGTGTTTTTATCGAGGATCGTGCCCTTGGGAAAGTTTGACCGAAAGATAGTCACAAATACGTAAATAATAATTTTTTTTGTATCTCTGCAATTTAAAAAATAATGCATTCACAAATTTCCTTCCTGCCCAAACTTTATTCAAACATTTTACAAAATTCATTTTATTTCATTTAAGAATAAAATTCATTCGAGACGTAAGGCGTGTAAACACTCGAGTATTTTGTGTTTCTGTCGAAGATCGTGCCCTTGGGGAAAGTTTGACCGAGAGCTAGAGTCACGAGTACATAAATAATAATTTTGTTTCTTACCACGCCAATTTTTTTGTACCTGCAATTTAAAAAAAAAAAAATAAGTTTACAAATTTTCTTCCTGCCGAAACTTTATTCAGACATTTTACAAAATTCATTTTCTTCATTTGAGAATAAAACACGTTCGAGACGTAAGGCGTGTAAACACTCGAGAGTATTTTGTGTTTCTGTCGAGGATCGTGCCCGTGCGAAAGTTTGACCGAGAGATAGAGTCACGAGGCACACGCGAAGCGTTTCGAGAGACCGACGCTCACGCACGTACGTATCGTAACACGACTATATGTATGCATATACACACTAACACACATAGACATATATACATATATACGTCGTACTTGTGGGTTGGCGAGCCGGCGCGTCTATCTCAGTCGTCACGGAAAAGTACCGGTCACATGTTTCGACGGTGGTTGCGTGTTGGCTCGAATCTTTTTTTTTTTTTCTCTCCACATCCCACGAGTCTCTCGCCCGTCGGATCGCGTCGTCGCGTTCTCGATTCTCTCTCTGTCTCGATATTTCGCTGGGCGTAAATCGTCCCGAAGTGTTCCGCTACCGATCGTCGATTGTTTCCAACCGTAACTCGTCTCTATTTTTCTTTAATTTTTTTTTCTTTATTTTATTTTATTTTTTTTTTTCTCTCTTTTTTTTCTCCGTAGGTCGTGGTCGCTTGTACAATGACTGGAAACAATGTAAACTCGACGACGCGCGACTGTGGAACGTTTTTTTTATTTCCCTCACGACCTACCAAACATTGCACAACAACAAAAATCGACCTTGCCACGACCTACAACAATTTTCGTCGTATTTACTTTATTTTTACTTTATTTACTTTTTTACACAATCGATCGATTTTTCGTTTAGATAAAAATAAGAAAAGATTCTTTTGTAAAAATAATTTAATCTTAATTTATTCTTTTTTTTTCTTTATCCATGCACATATTTCGTTAACCCTTTCCCGTGCTTTAAGGTAGTTCTATCGTGACATTAAAATCGAAAAATTATTTTTAAATTTTTCTCACATACAAAATGGTTTGCGGACTTAAGTTAATAAGAAAAATTGTTGCACATTGACTAAAGAACAACATACTCCAAATTTAAGGGCATACAAGGTTATATGTACTTGCTGTATAATTACAAAAATTGCGATAATTCTTTTCTTTAGATTTTTTTGAAAAACTAAATAAAGCTTCTTTGATGTTGCATAAAAATGTATGCAAAGTTTTAGAAGGCTTCACCGAGTAGGAGCCAAGATATTTATGGATGAAAATGAAACTTTTAACACGCGCTCTTATGAGAGACTACCGAAAATTCGGATTTTCAATAATAAATATCTCAACTTCCACGTGGTAAAACTTTCCAAAAATTATTACTCACGTACATATGACATCGAAGAAGATATATCCAAATTTTCAATAAAATCTTGAGAAAACGATAGAACTACCTTAACGAGTCTGGCTCGTGATGAAAATTTTGGCCCAAACATGAATATGACGAGCCAGGCTCGTGAATAGATAGTCGGCCCAAACGTAAACATCACGAGCCAGGCTCGTGAATAGATTGTAGGACCAAACATAAATATGACGAGTCGGGGTCGTGAATATTAATATTGTAATGTAGCGGTCGTAATCGAATGTCAATTCTTATTAGTACGCCACCAAGAGTTAGTCACGAGTCTCATAATTACTGTTACAAAGTAGTTTATACATTGAAATTGAATAAACCCTTACAAATCGTATTGTGACCTTTCTCGAGCATCAGTTTGACCTGCTTAAGAAGCGTTAACGCCTAACACTTGAGGCCCAAGTTTCGTCGAGCTAAATGGCACGGGAAGGGGTTAAGCATCGGAATTGAATTCGAAAACAGTGTGTCCGTCACGTGATGAATTAAAAATAACGTTTGATTAAAGATTGAGAATAATAATGAAGCAAAAAGAAGTATCGGATAAAAATAATCGGATATTATATTTAATCCGTCACGTGCCCAGACGCATAATTCGCTATCGCGTTCGAAGTACAAAAAAAGAAATAAAGAATGAGGCAAAGAAAAAAAAAACAGGAAAGTTTCATCGAGCCTGTTATTCGCTTCGTTCCGTGCGGGCTTACGTATCATCATCATCATCATCTTCGTAGGTCGTGGTCAACGCGAATTAATAGCCCAACACTGTGGTACAGTAAACATTCGTGTGAGTACCGAAAAATCGTTGCTATAGTCGGAAGAGATTTTGTGTTCGTGAACGACCACGTGCATCGTGTTTTCTCTCTTCTATTTCTCTCTCTCTCTCTCTCTCTCTCTCTCTCTCTCTCTCTCTCTCTCTCTCTCTCTCTACATTGCTATCTCCCCCTTCTCCACTCTTCTCGACTCCCTCGGGTTCACACAATCTCCTCGATTCGTCTCGAATATCGCATACGTCACGATCCGAGTGGAACATGCCGCTGTATTATTCATAGGAAGTGAATATCTAACCATATACAAGACTATGTTTATACACAGACCTGTGAAACCGGTTTTATCAACGGGGCTAAAACCAGCGCGTTATTTCTCATCGACCGAGATGGTGGAGAGGGAGGGAAGGAGAAAAATAATATTTTAAGAATGGATCTTGCCCTCGTTAATCAGTTATTCTATATATATTTTTTTATTTCAATTTTTATTTTATTTATGGAATAAGAGAAATATATTGTAAATGATTGAGATTGAGAGATTTTTATTTTCTAAAATTGTAAAATTCTTTTCGACCAAGATGGAAAGTGGGAGGCAACGATAAAATAAATAGGCAAAGATAAAGTATCTTGTCCTCGTTAATCATTTATTCTATATATATTTTTTAATTTTATTTATGGAATAAAAGAAATATATTGTAAATGATATGATTGAGATTGGGAGATTTTTATTTTCTAAAATTCTAAAATTCTCCTCGGCTAAGATGGAAAGTGGGAGGCAAAAAAAAATAATATTTTAAGAACGTATCTTGCCTTCGTTAATCAGTTATTCTATATATATATTTTTATTTGAATTTCTATTTTATTTGTGGAATAAAAGAAATATATTATAAATGATATAATTGAAATTGAGAGATTTTTATTTTCTACAATTCTAAAATTCTCGTCGACCAAGATGGAAAGTGGAAGACAAAGAAAAAATAATATTTTAAGAACGTATCTTGCCCTGGTTAATTATTTATTATATATTTTTTTTTTATTTTATTTACAGACTAATTATTATAAATGATATGATTGAAATTGAGAGATTTTTATTTTCTAAAATTCTAAAATTCTCCTCGACCGAGATGGAGAGGGAGAAGCAAAGAAAATACAATATTTTAAAAACGTATCTTGCCCTCATTAATCATTTATTCTATATATATATTTTTTTTTTATTTCAATTCCCACTTTATTTACAAAATGAAAGAAATATAAATAATATAATTGAAATTAAGACATACTTTTCTAAAATTCAAAGTAGCTTTATGAAAAAAAAAAAAAAATATTAATTGGAAATTGAATTTGCTAAAAAGTAAATCTTGTCGTTAGTTGGATTAAAAATCGACCTCTGATTAACGTATAAGTACAACGGGGATGAGGTCTCGCCTGACCTTTCCATGACTTCGTCATCAAAGAAAGATACTGCTATATATATAGAATGTACATATAGTAGTGTACGCAAGCGTTTCATTCGCTGTGTGTGCATATATATATATATATATACATAACGTAA
This sequence comes from Netelia melanura, assembly GCA_964007305.1. Classification (NCBI taxonomy): domain Eukaryota; kingdom Metazoa; phylum Arthropoda; class Insecta; order Hymenoptera; family Ichneumonidae; genus Netelia; species Netelia melanura. The sequence goes on from OZ023258.1 coordinate 7,697,766, forward strand.
TACCTACGAGTGTACAGTATTTACTAGCACGCGGACGAGTTTGCACGACCTTCAAAGGCTAGCTAATATGTATATATATATCATGTTCAACTTTCATTGCTAAATATGCACGGCATGTGCCATTTCTACATATATATGGGGCATTCTCAGTAAAATCATTCACTTTTCATCGAAACTTGCCCAATATTTTGCATACAATGCTAAATTCGCTTAAAAATTGATAATTAATTTTTGTTCAACTCACCCATCGTTTTCTAAACGATTTAAAAAAGTGGTTTTTTTTTTTAATTTTTCATCTTTACATTGTATTCTTGTCGCGTTTGAACTTAATCCATATTGTTCATACTTTTTTGCCAATATTGTTTGAAAACTGACGATCAATTTATATTAAAAAAATCTCACAAATCAATTAAAAATAATATTTGCGAATTATAAAAATATTATTTATACAAAGTTTTAATTAAATTCTTTTCTTTTTTCAATCTTTTACAATTTTATCCAATTGTCGTCGATTGGAAAATTTTGGAATTGACAATAATGATCGATGATTGAGAAATTTTGGTAAAAAAAAAAGGAAGGCGGCTTTTTTCACCGAGTGTTACGAGTCACGTAACTATGTATTGTGTTTCGACTTATCAATTTTGACCGCTGATTGGCTGCCTGCGGTATCGTTGCGTGGCGAGCCCACGCGAAAACAACGTGTGACTTGGATGTCGAGTGCTTAACAACGAGAAAGAAATTCCGGCGTCTATGTACATTGTAAATACGTTAAGGAAGATATTCGAAGAGGCCAACGCGATTCAAGCCTCGTCGACCAAAAAAAACATTATCGACACGCGTCTCTCGACTTCACAAACAGAACAAATATTTAACATTCCGTCAGGTTTTTCGTCGGTTCGATTTGTGACTCGCGTTGAGAAATACATTTTGACACACCTGTGAATGCTGCGCGAATTTTACTCTTTTTATTATTATTATTATTTGTTTTTTTTTTTTTTTTTTTTTTCACTTAGCGTTCGGATTTTTTGAAATTAACTTTTTGAGGTACATAGGACATTGTAAATTTGATGTAGAATAGGAATATGATAGTTTTGTTGCTGAATTTGAATTGTTTGTCGGTGAAAAAACGAAAAATTGTTTAAAAATTCGATTTTTTGAATTTTTGACGGACGAATTGTCAGAAATCTGGAACGAAAATATAATATTCGTATTCTACGGGAAATTTCCGATTCCGTAACTACCCTGAGTGTTTGATTTGGATGAAATAAAAATATTTCGATTATCGTGATCGATCCAAATTCCAGAATTCGAGTCTTAGGGTAGACGAAAATTTTCTGTTATCAAAATTAATAACCTAGAGAGCTCACAAAATCGGAAATTTCCAATACAACATGAATATCGCATTTCCGTTTCCCATTTTTACAAAAATATCAGTCAAAAGTTGAAAAGAAATACTAAAAAAAATGTTTTTTAATTTTTAGGACAGTGAATTTTCAAAAATTATAAATGAAAATATAATATTCGTATCATGCGAAAAATTTCGAATTGATATGGATATTCATAATTAATTTTTGGGGAAAAAAAAAATAATTACTCCTTTCTGACTTCCGGTCCAAGGACAAATAAATTTTTATCTCCCTAATTAATCTCGAATCAATACAATAATATACTTAGGATTCCTAATTTTTCGTCAATAACAATAATAATAATAATTAAATTCGTAATAATAACAACAACAACGAGACAAAATTCTCATGCCACGTCCTTCGAACTGACCACCGCGAGATTGGAAATTACATATTCACCTCTCATTGTAAGCCCCGCTGTTCTTTTTCTCTTTTTTTTTTTTTTTCCTGTTAGCCGACAAGCCGTGAGATGCATAATTAGATTTCCTCGTGCATGTGTTTTTTTTTCTCCCTCGTCTCTTTGTTAAAGTCTCCCAGGAAATTATAGCTGCGAATTATATAAATCGCGATTCCGACTGTCTCAGAGAACAATTGCTCTTTTGCATTTTCAAAATTACATTTATATTTCTTTTTTTTTTCGTATAGTTAAAAGTGAAATTAAAAAAGAATAAATAAATTCGAAAAATGTTAACGAGAACAAATTTCATTATCCTTCGTCCCTATTTATAATAATAATAATAATATATAATAATTATATATGTAATAATATTATTATTATAATATAATACTATTATTATAAATAAATAAATAATAATAATAATAATATATTAGTATTATTATTTATTTATTTATAATAATAGTATTATATTATAATAATAATATTATTACATATATAATTATTATAAAAATAATAATTATTATAATTATTATTAATATTATGTAATAATAACTATTATTATTGTTATTATAAATTTAAAAAATATTAATTATTATTATTATAAATAGGGAAGAATGATAACATCTTTTTTTCTGGATAACATTTTTTAAATTCATTTATTATTATTAAAATATGACAATAAATAATTCAACTTCCATCAGAAACTTCAATCGATAATTCGACCGTTAATTAATTCACCGACCGGTCATTATCGAGGCTAATTAATAAACGACGACAATAAAATACGAGGGAGAATTTTTCCTTTGCGTTTCGCGCGTATCCGTTATCGATTAAACTGACCACCTCGACGATGGGACGTTGAAAATTGATACCGAAAGCCGATTGATTATTCAGACGACGATTTCACTCGATTATATTTGGAATTCCGTAAGGGTACATCGGCCACGAGCAATTCGTGAAACGAATCCAAAACGTTCGTCGCTTTGACGATTATCAATCGTCGTCGTCGTCGTCGTCGTCTAACTGCGCGTGCGCAGTCGTTCGTGCGGGTCGCGCGCGGAACGAAACGGAAAACTGTTAGCCTCGTCCTTTGGACGATTTCGCATTACCGATCACGTATTTTTCGTGACGCGAGGATAAGTATGAGAGAAATATAAAGAAAGACGATAAGTTAATACGATAGAAACGATTGTCAGTCGGTTCATTCTCGTGGCGTTCGCACCGCGTTCATTTCAAGGTTTCTAAAGCAAACGAAACACACGCGGTTTTCTTCGCCGGAGGTCCTCGAGGACGAATCTTGAAATATTTCGTGGAATTTTATTCTTGGAAAAAAAAAAAAAAAAAAAGGCAATATTTTATTTTTACGATTTATTTACCAAATTCTCTAAATTTGGATTCGATTTTTTATTTACTTTTTGTAAATTTGTATTACGGAAATTAATGCATAATTATAATAACGTTGGATCGTAAATTAAATCAGAATTTGATTCTCGTCGAAAGTAAATTGGAAAACATAAAATTATTCGATTTCTTTTTCAATTCGACAATTTTATTTATTCATAAAATTTAATAACTTTGGAAATATGTTTTCTTCTCATAACGCGAGTGATGAGAAGAAAATCTACAAAATTCGACGAATCAAACTAAAAAAATTGAATAATTTATGTTTTCTATTTTGCTTTTGACGAGAAGCAAGATTTAATTTAATTTTAAGTTGATACGGACAAGTAAGATTAGAATCGTTGAAACCAAAAATAAGTCTCTCGAATAAATCTGTAACTAAAAAAATTAAATAATTTATGTTTTCCATTTTACTTTTGACGAGAAGCAAGATTTAATTTAATTTTAAGTTCATACGGACAAGCAAAATTAGAATCGTTGAAACCAAAAATAAGTCTCTCGAATAAATCTGTAACTAAAAAAATTAAATAATTTATGTTTTCCATTTTACTTTTGACGAGAAGCAAGATTTAATTTAATTTTAATTTCATACGGGCAAATAAGATTAGAATCGTTGAAACCAAAAATAAGTCTCTCGAATAAATGTGTAACTAAAAAAATTAAATAATTTATGTTTTCCATTTTGCTTTTGACGAGAAGCAAGATTTAATTTAATTTTAAGTTCATACGGACAAGCAAAATTAGAATCGTTGAAACCAAAAATAAGTCTCTCGAATAAATCTGTAACTAAAAAAATTAAATAATTTATGTTTTCCATTTTACTTTTGACGAGAAGCAAGATTTAATTTAATTTTAAGTTCGTACGGACAAATAAGATTAGAATCGTTGAAACCAAAAATAAGTCTCTTGAATAAATCTGTAAAGAAGTTCTTATGTGTAAAGAAGGTATTTTTATCAATCGCCTTAACCCACATTTTTTCATACACAATTTCGTGCGAGTAGTATTTGTAAAAAATTTGATTTTCCAGGTGGATACGTCGGACCGTCGCTTCCACTCGCGTCGGCGAACGTCGCGACAAATGGAGGAGGCGGATCGCCACTTCGTCCTAGAACGAGTCCACCTCCACCGCCACCACCGCCGCAAGAAGCCGGCGGAGGAAATCCGCAATCGAATCATCATCAGGTCGGTCGATCTTCCTTCTTTCTCAACGAAATTCCTCGTCGTGTAGAAAAATATCGTATCTTATCAGTTACGATTAATAATCCCTCGTAACGATCGTCTTCGGACCAACGTCAATCGTGGATAAGACAAGAAAAGGCGCGCTCGCTATGACGACTGTTATTATTTTTCGAGAAAACTTCCCGTTCAACCTGCGGGCTTGATTAAAACGATAACAGTACGACCCTTCCGTATCGCGAACAAAAAAAAAGATTGTCTTATCGTTAATTCTTATCTCGCTTTTATTCTTTCCTTTTTCCGTCTTGTCACTTGCGTGTGGAAACAATGAAAAAATAATTGTCAAATAATTGAAAAAATAATTGCCGAAATAAAAATTCCAATTTCACATATTTAAATATGAGAAAACAAAATCCCGAATTGACAATTATTTTTTCATCACAAAAACTTATTTAAATAAGATTTTTTTTTGTATTGCTGGTCAATTCTTATCTCGCTTTTTATTCTTTCCTTTTTCCGTCTTGTCACTTGCGCGTGGAAACAATGAAAAAATAATTGTCAAATAATTGAAAAAATAATTGCCGAAATTAAAATGCCAATTTCACATATTTAAATATGAGAAAACAAAATCCCGAATTGACAATTATTTTTTCATCACAAAAACTTATTTAAATAAGATTTTTTTTTGTATTGCTGGTCAATTCTTATCTCGCTTTTATTCTTTCCTTTTTCCGTCTTGTCACTTGGGTGTGGAAACAATGAAAAAATAATTGTCAAATAATTGAAAAAATAATTGCCGAAATAAAAATTCCAATTTCACATATTTAAATATGAGAAAACAAAATCCCGAATTGACAATTATTTTTTCATCACAAAAACTTATTTAAATAAGATTTTTTTTTGTATTGCTGGTTAATTCTTATCTCGCTTTTATTCTTTCCTTTTTCCGTCTTGTCACTTGCGTGTGGAAACAATGAAAAAATAATTGTCAAATAATTGAAAAAATAATTGCCGAAATTAAAATTCCAATTTCACATATTTAAATATGAGAAAACAAAATCCCGAATTGACAATTATTTTTTCATCACAAAAACTTATTTAAACCAGATTTTTTTTTTGTATAGCTGGTTTTTAATTTATGGTTTTGTTTCTGTTTGATCCAACAGGGTGCCGGAAGTGGACCTTCTCCGATGGCTGCTCTCATGTCCGTTGCTGATACTCTAACGTCTCCGGAACCGGTGCCACAACCACCGAACAATCCGAGCCCAACGAGCAGAAGCCCACCGACAGCCACGACCCCTCAGCAACGCAGTGTCTCGAGATGCAGTCAACACAGCCCGAATGGTTCAGGTTTGTTGTATATTCGAGATCCTTTAATTTGTCACTGTTGACATTTTATTCAAATTTTGTTATGAACACTGGACTGATCGTTTCTTTTGTTTTGTCTCGATGAAACGCAGGTTCAGGATCGGGTAGAAGATCAAGTAACTCGAACTCGAGACACGTGTCCTCTACAACCGTGATGACCTCGTCGGAAGGTGCCACAACTCAGGCGACTACGGCCGGTACCGAACCGGTATCGGCACCAGCACTCAAGTGCACACTGTGCCAGGGACGTCTCGAGGACACGCATTTCGTTCAGTGTCCTAGCGTGCCCCATCACAAATTTTGCTTCCCCTGTAGTCGTGACAGTATAAAGAGACAGGGCGCGGGATCCGAGGTAAGAATGTCTAACAAATATTTATGTTTTTAAGATAAATGTATATTTTTTGTTTGTTATTTATTGCGTAGTGAAAAAGTAAATTGATATAACAAGGAACGTTTCTTTCTTTTGACACAGGTTTACTGTCCGAGCGGTGAGAAGTGTCCGTTGGCCGATAGTCAAGTACCATGGGCTTTCATGCAAGGTGAAATAGCGACCATCCTTTCGGAGGACACTGCGGGCACTGGTCTCAAGGTCAAGAAGGAACGCGAGACCTAAAGGGACCTTCGTAGCTCGAAGGTTTTCAGGCTCAAATTTTCACTCTGCTCTCAACCCTTTGGCGATGTTTGCCGGTATTTGTCGACGAGGGATACCAAGGCGACGTACTCGCACGTGCGAGGGAAGAGCAGATAAAATGTTTTCGGTGGAAAACCGTGAAGGGTACCACCGGACAAAACTTTTGGTAAAGCAGCGAAGAGAGACGAATTAGTTGGCACCGAGGAAAACAAAAAAGAATACGGAAAAGAAAAAAAAACAATAAAGAGGCAAGAAAGAAGAAAAGAGTGAGAAAGCGGGGAGACATAGGAAGAGAGAGAGAGAGAGAGAGAGATCGAAGAACATCGAGAGGAGAGAAAGAGAAATATCGGGCCGACTATGTTAAACGAGAGAGCCGAAGACGTTGACGTGAAATTGGAAATGAACGCGCGTTTACATTGTTGTTGCTACGATCCCGAGATCCGGGTTTACATATAAACATATATATATATTGCCCACGTTGTTTTGTCTCAGTTTTCCCTCCGCAGCGAGGAAAAGCCACCAAGGACGTACTCTTACGTTCTTATTTTCCTTTGTTTTTATTTTTTACGATTATCGCTTTCGTCGAATTTCACAAAATTCGATGGACGTCGTCTCATCAAGATTGACGTGCCCACGTTTCTTTTTTTTACGCCCGGATCTCATGACGATCGTGTCAAAAAAAAATTTTTAAAAGCAGAAAACTAGAGAGGAAGGGAGACATACAGAGATATTAATTTTGTGCCGTGGAACGAATAACGTGTACAGTTGGCGTTTGAGAAGAAGTCTTCGGCTAATTTGCACGCTGGCATTAAAAAAGAAACAAACAAACAAAAAAAATACGTGGACGATTGACTTATATATTGTACATATCGAAGTCGCAGGTCCGCGACGAATGCGCCGGCGGTTACGAACGATTTGACGTTTCTCGCGATAAAGAGAGCCTTTCGAAAGTGAATCAACGCTATCTCGCGATAAGAAAACGACTAACGAAGCGCCGCCATTCGTCCAATACTTTTCTTTTTTTCCGTCTCATTTTTTTGTTCTTTTTTGTAATCCCGCATGGAGACGAGCGGGATATTGTACTTAGGCTTGATCGCCTATTGATTCGCGACGAAATGGAGTTGATTTGTATTTTATTATTATTTTTTTTTTTAAACAAACGCCGGGTAGTTATCGAGAGAAGCCCTGGATCGCGTTTTTTCTTCGTCAGCTCTTCTCGACCGCGTTTTTTCCCGCGGTACAAACACCGCGTTTGTTCTTTTCTCTTTTCTTTCTCAGACAAAATGAGAAAGACAAATTTAAACACGGACAACACACTTTTTCTTCGTTTTTTGTTTTTCTTTCTTTTTTTTTTTTAATCACGGCTTGATCTTTTTTAATTTTCGTGTATATTCATCTTCTTAATCGAACGTTCCCCTTCCCGGACGCCCATGCACACACACACACACACACACACACACACAGAACACACAGAACACACAGTTCACATTTGCTCGTTGTAGAAAATTAAGTACGATAAAAACAAAATAAACACGTGGCCAACTATCTCTCGAGCCATTGGCTAATCTCTCGAAGCGAAGGAATAAAAGAAAGAAAAATGGAATAAAAAAAAAGAGAAGAGAATTGTGAAAAAAGATGTGAAATGGAAAAAAGGATTTCTTTTTTCTTGTACATTGTGTATATCTGTACATACTACATTAATCAATAAAACAAAACAAAAAGCAAGCAAGCGTACGACTAGAGGGAGTTAAACCATTTCTCAAAATGTACAAAAAAGAGAACAGGAAGGAATGTTTCGTTTTTTTTTTTTTTAAATCTTTTATTTTTATTTTTCTTAATTTTCTTCTCACGTTTCGTTCGGCTTCATTTCTACGACGATTTTCTTTCTCTGTTCCTTTTCTTTTTTTTTTTTTTTTCGTTTTAAATTAATTATCACATATGTATCTGTATATAAATATATCTCTAAATTATAATAATATATTGTATTTACATTAGTTGAGGATGTACGAGGAAGGAAACGAGAAACGAGAAATTATGTGGAAAAAAAAAGAAAAAAAAAAGCGATTGAGAAGCGAAACGTTGTTGCGGATTAGTCTTTGGAAAATTCGCTCGCGAGAACACCCCCGGATAGAGAGAGAGAGAGAGAGAGAGACGGAATCAGTCTCTCGTCGAAAGATTTTCAATTTTCTCGTATTGTCCAAAGACGCAAAAATGTGGGAAAACAGATGTTTTTTTTTCTTTTTGTATTTTAATTTTCATTCTTTTTTTTTTTTTTAATTTCGATCGCAAATCTCGGAAAAGCGAGAGAGATAGAGAGAGAGAGAGACAGAGACAGAGGAAAGAGACGTCGAAGAAAATTTTGTCCTGTCGTTGGAGTCGTTCGACGATGGGGCGCGCGTGCAAAAAAAAAACAAACAAAAAAAAAAGCATAAAACAAAAAAGAAAGCCGAGAACGAAAAAGAAAACAATACGGAGTTGGTTCTTCCACGTTTCCCGTTGAAATTTTGTTTCTCTTTTCATTCGCTGTTTTTCTTTTTCCCTTTCTCTTTGTCTTTTCTATTATTTTTTCCCTTTTCTTTTTTTTTTTTTTTATTTTTGTTCTTTTTTTTTTTTTTTTTTACTTTAACGCTAGGGTTTTTAATAAGGGTGAAGAAGGCGGGGGGCCCTTTGAATTTTTTCATTTATCCGATGAAGAAAGGTGTACGCCCGACGAATAGGAACCACACACTCGCTATGTCTGAAGATGAAGAAGAAAAAAAAAACATAATTAACGAAAAAAAAAAAAAAAAAAAAAAAACGAATCGAAGAGAACAAGTTTTGCTGCCGCCCAGGGCCTTTTCTTTTTATATAAATGTAAATTTTTCTTCGCTATTATTGTTATTATTATTATTATTTTTTCTCTCTCTTTTTGTTTTCTTTTCATCGTGAGAAAGGACGAGAGTGACAAAAAAAAAATTGCGAATATTGTGAAACGTGCGAATGTGCAAGAGAGAGAGAGAGAGAGAGATATGAGAGCGCGATAAATTGTGTGATTTGTAAAACGACGGAGAGCCCCGTCGAGCTCTCTCATTTCGCGGAGAGCCCTGGACAGCGCGCGGCTCCTTTTTTGTTCTGTTTTTATTTTTTTTAATAATTTTTTTTTTTTTTTTTTTTTTTTTTCTCTTATTCTTTTCGTTTTTCTTTGTATATATTTGTACAGGCGGAAATCGGCAGGACGAAAGATTTAGGATATGTATTGTAAACTAATTTGTAATCGTATTAAAACAAAAAAACAAAAAATACAAAAAAAAACAAACAAAAATATACACCGAGGATTAAACGAACGAAACAAAAAATGTAAAGGAAGAGGGGAAAAAAAAAACGAAGCAAGCGGCAGAAACGATACGCTCCATCTTAGAGATATAACAAATATAAAGCGGTAAAAACACTTCTTTTTCTTTTTTTTCTCCTTGTTTTTGTTTTTGTTTTTGTTTTTTTTTTACGCTGTAACGATATGCGAAACGACGGATGAGAAAAAATGTGAGAGGGAAGCGAAGAAAAAGAAGAAGAAACCGAAGAAAGTGAGAGAACGAATCGAGAAATAGATAAAAAATTTAAAAAAAAAAAGAGAGAACGAGAAAAAAAAAAATTTCTTCGCATCGTATAATCCAAAACATATGTACACCGATATTTCAAAGCAAAAGAAAATTAAAGAAGACGCGGAGAGAGCGAGGTGAGAGCGAAGATACGAAGCTACGAGAGAAAGGCGCTTCTCGGCTTTTTTTTTTCTTGTTTCTTATATTCTCGGATACGAGAATCGCGATGATAAAATTGATTGAAAACGAATAAAGAAAAATTCAATTTGCTGTGAAAAGTGCGAATCGAATCTCGTCCCTCTAGCGCAGCTCTCTCGCGTCGTTAGTTCCTATACCTCGTGTGGCCCCCGCGAAGAAAAATATAAAAAAATTGTAACCCCACGAAAAATCATCGGGGCGAGTCGCGGTTGTCGATAAATTCGCGCGACGAAATAAGAAGAAGAAAAAAGAAACGAAACGTAAACGATTGTCACAGTGAGAATATTCTTTTCTTTTTTTTTTAAATTATATTTTTTTCCTATTTTCTTGTCGACGTTTTTTCCTTTTTTTTTTATTCAAATCCCACCTAAGACTTTATTATACACGTGTTCGATTGCTGAAGAAGAAAAAAGATTGATCGTTGTTCTTGGATTTTTTTTTCCAATTTTTTTTGTTTTTTGTTTTTCTGTAATTTTTGTTTTTTTTTTTATTTTCGTCGAGGATGAAAGATCACAGTTGTGCTTTTTATTTCGTCGATTTTATTGTCAACGTTACACGGAGACAGTGCGATAAAATTGACGCTAGAAGTCGAAGAAAATCGACGTTTTCTTTTTTTTGTCATTTTTCATTTTTGTTTCTTTTTTTTCGTTTCTCTATCTTCTCGATATTTTCATCGACAATACGCTGGATCGAATCGATCGAATTGTCGATATTCTTGTTCGATGATTTTCATTTTCAAAAAGAAGGAAAAAAACAAAGTGCGTTGCTAATTTCGACCGCGACTCGTTTCGATCAAAAAACGAAAAAAAAAAAAAAAAGGAGACGTTTTTCTTTCTTCGGTTCTTTCCACGGTGACTCTTGTACAGCCACGAAATACGGAAATACGCAAAAGAGAATAATAAGACGAAAAAAAAAAAAAAAAAAAAAACTGAAGATTTAAAACGCGTCGAGAGTAGCAAGTTTGTAGTACTCGACGAGAGCAAACATAAAGTTTAAAAAAAGCGAGAAAAGGCAACAAAAAAATCCAATCGTAATAGTTAAACGAAGGAAAACATAAACATAAAATGAAACATTTTTCAGTGTAACATAAAACTTGAGGAAAACGAAAAATAATAAAAAAAAAAAAAAAAAAAAAAAAAGATCGTGTAACATTGTACTGTATCGTATGTATGCAAACCATGCAGAAGCAAAATATATGTGTTGATGTGTAACAAATCGTAAACTGTGCGTTTTCTTTTTGTTCGTACCTGCTAAAAATGTTTTTTCTTTTTTTTTTTACTGGTTTTTTTTTTATTCTTTTGAATCGTCAATTCCACCGAACAATCGACTTTTTCATTGGTTTATGGCTCAAGGGGAAGCTAAGAATTTATGAAAATTGTGAAATGGAGGATTTTCAATTTTTGAATTGACTTGATTTTTGATCAAATTTTGTTTTTTTGTTTAATTGGATTTATTTTCTTTCGGAAGATATTTTTATTGTTTAGACCAAAGGCAGAATTTTAATTTGTTGTGCCTAGATCAATGAAATAAATAAATAGTTTTTGAAATAATAATTTTTGTGTTTGAATAATTCAAACGAAAATACGTGAAAAATGATTCACTTTGTTTTTTATTTTTTTTTGGAATCGTCAATTCCATCAGACAATTGGCTCTCTCATTGGGTTATGGCTCAGGAGGAAGCTAAGAATTTATGAAAATTGTGAAATGGAGGATTTCAATTTTTGAATTGATTTGAATTTTGATCAATTTTTGTTTATTTTTAATTGGATTTATTTTCTTTCAGAAGAAACTTTTATCGTTTAGACCAAAGGCAGAATTTAAATTTTCCTGTCTAGATGAATGAAGTAAATAAATAGTTTTTGAAATATTTTATTTAACGAAATAATTCAATTTTTGAAATAATCAAGTTTGTGTTCCAATAATTCAAACCCGAAATACGTGAAAAATGCTTCGACTTCCGGTACGAGGTGGCCGTTTTATTCTTTAGAGACACGAGGTATATAGAACGAACGATGGTGTCGAAGACCGGAATGAAAAAAAAAATCAATGCCAATGCTCAGGTGGGGTTGGTCGATTTCAAAGAGGGAGAGAGGATCCGAGCATAATGGAAAGAGGGCGGAGGGATGAGAGAGCGAGAAACGAGCACGTAATATTGATCCGTTGGGTCCAGACGACTCTCGTACTCTCCGAACACTCCGACTCCCTTTTTACAAACTGGAAGACTCGATTTTTTTAAAAAAAGAATCTTCATTCTATATTTTTACATTAAAATAATTCATTAAACGTTTGACAAGAAACTATTCGTCTCGTAATTAATTAATTATCGCTCGTCGGTTTTGATCGATGTTACAAATTAATTGATTATCGAATTCGTCAAACTTTCATCGATAAATAATTAATTTATCGTGGATAAAATATTCATCGAACGATCAATATGCATTACTCCCTAATTAAATTCGTCTACGTACGTTTCGAATCATTATTGCGTTAATTAATCAATCAATAATTCATCAACGAAGAATAATTAAACGTAAGACGATACGACCTCGCCCTAAAATTATTTTATTCGATATTTCGTTGAGACAATCGCGATAGAACATTTCCTTAATGAACCACTCGACTTATTCATACGTCTGAGAAGACTGAGAGAGAGCTGTTTCACGCAGCGATGCGAGATACGAGCTTTAAATTGCTAAGGAAATGTTGGCAATTCGCCAAAATGTCTCGGGAGCTTGCTGGATCAGAACTCAAACAGCCTCTCAGCTTTAAAGGGTCAATAAACCTGGCTCGCCATTTTTATCCACCCACTCTCTCTCTCTCTCTCTCGTTCGCAGAGTTTATACTTTTTTCTTTTATCAATGCAAAATCGTCGCGGTTGGCAATTTTAATTGGAACGTCAATTAGAGAGTTTATTTCGAAATCAACTCGTCGACGTTTGTTTCGGAATTTGTTTCCAACGAAATGGCTTAATTAGCGTGGTATTAATTAAATTAACAAAATCGAATGTTTCCATGAAATTGTATCGCTACATTTTTCAATCGTCAAGATGTTTATCTCGTCGATGGGACGATTTAGTTTACAAAGAATTCACGAGGTAACTCGTGACGGATACGCTTGTGCCTTCTGTTATATCCGCTTTAACTTATTTCATGTCTTTTATAAACTTCATCATTTCCATGTAAAATACAATTACTCTCGCTCGGTTGAACATATTTATCCGACCGTTAAATTGACAGTCTATATTATCTTACAATGCACGAGTGTCTGTCAATTCATTCTGTCTCGATACAATGATTGAACGACCAAAAAATAAAGAACGAAAAATACATCTTCTCGATTGGACCGAGCTACATTCCCTTTAACAATCAATATTGGGCTTCGTAACGGAGCATGGACACGAACTGCTGGGGTCAACTGTGACGTAAGCGTACGAAACAACGCCCGTAGAAAACACGTCGATTTTTATCGGCGATTCGACGTAGACAAAGTTCTTATAGCTTACATTTTTTTTCAGACTGTCATCTAAATTTTGAATCGATTATAATCGATAGTAATTGATAAAACGACAATAAAAATGCTAAAATAATTCAATCGAGTTGTTTACGTTATTTCAGACGATTGAAAAAAGACAATGTAAATTCGTCAAAGATTTGACTACAAAATTTGCATTTTTCTTTCAATTCACTCGTTAATTCGAATTTTTGTAAATTATTGAATTAAATAATTTCATGCTTTGTGTGTATAGCGAGAGAATATTGATAAAACTATAACAATATTAATTCTAAGGTTCGCTAAATTTAATTCTCTAAATTAACATTTCTATTTTGTTCGCGTTTCAGAAGTGCAAGAACCGAGTTTGATCGACAACCGGAAGCGAGCCAGTCCGCAATGTGCAGCGAGAAGCTTCGATCGGGTAGTAGTACGAGCCGTTACGCAGCTGGCGGGCAAACGACCGGCCCTGATAAACGTGAGTTCGTTTCTCACGTGCAAACTCGCTCGTTGGATCGATCATCGCCACGAGTTACCGCAAGAAATAATCCTCGCTCACCCGTGAACGACCGAGTTTCGAACGTTATGAAAAATCGCCAAGATCGTTCGCAGGTGAATTATAACGTATTGCCAAAAATACTTCGTTGTTTGTACAAAAAGCGACGTTTTTTTTTTCTTCTTTTTTTTATAACGTAACGAACGTCGACAATTTACTCGAACTTATAACAATATCTGTTTATTTCTTTACACTACAAGGCAAGAATAAGAAAAAGATCACCGACAAAACTGCAAGAGACCTCGATTTACAGTCCGGAAACTGGCAACGCGTTGGTGAACGCTGAAAAATTGCTTAAGGAAGCTCAGAAGAAAATTCTCGAAGCTAGCTACGATGTGGAATCTAGTCCGGAGCGTGATTTAACGAACGGGTAAATAATAAACATTAATTGAATGAATTTACGATTGGAATTTCTTAATTTTAGAGTTTTTTCTTTAAATGAAATACCGAGTCGAATACTTTTGTTTCAGACTAAATGAAACTAAGCGAAACGGCGATGACGACGCGCTGTACATTCGTGACCTCGTGGCGTCGAGATTTCACGAGGCTAACGAGTCAGGACGAATATTCACGAGAGCCACGGCGAGATATCCGCCCCAGCGTTTTCGCAGATCGGAAGTGTGTCAAAGAAGACATCGATGCTTCTCAGAAAGATGCGGGACGATCTGCGACGATGAAGCGACGATCCGTGAACTGTTGGAGATGGAAAGTCAAAAACCGAAAGTTTCCACGGTCGAGCCACCTGAAAAAATTCAGAATTCATTATTTTCTGACAAAGGGAAACGCAACGAGGAAATGCTAGTGAGAAAAATTCAAGACAGTTCTATCTTGAAAAACGAGGAAAAACAACACAGTCCTTGCAAACCTGGCGATCGATCCTTGGTCAATGCTTTTCGAGTTCAGGAAGGCCCTCATGTGGACATACGCAACGAGTTGACGGTAACGAGGGTCGAGAACGTCGATATTTCACCTTGTCCTCGTTCCTCTCTTCCGGTCAAACGAAATATCAAAACCTTCGAATTTTGTCACGTGTCCCAAGTCGATGAAGAAAAAGACCTCGAGGTTTCCGAAGGTTCCGATGGCGAAGTTGAGGTCGTGGAGATATCCCGCCAGCCTGAAGAAAAAAAACACGCATCAGATACGACCTTGGTCCCATCAGCAAGGTTAGCGTCCGACCTCGACGAGAATAAATCAGGCCATTCGGCACAGCCGGAACGTCTCGAAGGACACGCCGATACGAGAATATCGAATCGTGACGAGCACGCTACGAACGAGAAACGAAGTAATCGAGGAGAATCATTCATGGATTTTCTACGACGCGCCGGTAGTGGCAAGGACAATTTTACGAAGGAACATTTTCCTGGTAATGATTTTTTCGATGCTCTTAACCCGGAAGATAAGATTAATATATTCGATCGAGCGGTCGAACAATTTCTTGGTGATTATCAATATCCAGAAAATAAACGACTCGACGATATTTGCCAAACGGAAAGTCATGGCGTTAATAGACAACTGGTCGTTGGTGGCAGCGCTGTTGAAGATTTAGAAAATTCGAAGGAGGAATGTTTCCAGGACATTCATTATTCCCAAGAAAATTGGGACCTGGAAGAGATGAACTTGAATCCACCGAATCTCACTGAATTGAACAACGCGTTGAGGAAAATCGACGGTGGAATGAACAAGATGATCCGTGAGTCGAGAAACCTTGATGCGTTGTTGTCAGAATATAGGAATGAGGATGAAGTCTGTAATCAAACAAAAAAAGATTGGCGACGGGAATGTAAAAATTCTCGTCCGATCGAGCAGGACGAATTTTATAATGTACCGACCAGGGATAATTCTAGTGAACAGGAACTTGATAATGAGGAGACGAATGGTAGAAAGAAAGCTATGAAGAGAATAGAGAATGAAAAGAATCGTGGAATGAATGAGTTAATGAGGAAAGAAAAGATATCTTCTCATGATCGAATCTTCGATGAAATTTCGAAAGTCTCGAGTCGCGAAGAGTCTAAAAAGGATTCAATGTTTAAACAGCTTACAGAGACAAAAACTGGCACTCACCCAAGATTTTCTACACCGTTGAACAATGTTTTGAAAATTGGAGGATCTCGTGGCGATAACGCTGATTGCAATTGTAGAGAATTTGCAAGTTTTTTGAACGGTATTCAACGATCGAAAATTAATTCGGAGTCCTCGGTAGATTCGTCGGGGAAATGCGATGTTCCTAAAATTGATAAATCTGGTGATGATAAATTTAATAACGAAAGTGTCACGGTTTTGTCCGGTGGTAAACAAAATTTAAGACAGGATGTAAAAATTGTTCTTACCGATGCAGAGAGAAACTGCAATTCTGTCGAGTTACTTCGAGATCGACTGATTCAGATTGGAGACGATGAGATGCGAGAAATCGTCAGGTCTCAAACATCTTCGATGATGGAAAAGCACGAATTCGTTGAAGGACCAAATTCATCGACGAGATCGTTGATTCAAGATTCAGCAATTGGTCGAGAGACCGACGAATGTGAAAAAATATCGATTGGTACGAAATTAATCGACGAACGCATGATGAAAGAGGATTCCAGCAAATCCGAACGAACTGCAGCACCGAAGAATCTGGAAATATCTGTAAAACAAAGTACAAGAAGTGAGAATACAGAAATTAAGACAGCGAAGACTTTGGTTTTGATACAAAATACTAGCGAGTATGTACCTGCAAAAGAAACTGAGATTGGGGACAAATTTTCTCCTATTGTGCAAGTTGAAACGCTAATTCCAGCAAGTTTGAGTTTAGTCGAAAATCTAGCAAAAACTAATTCATCCAAAGGGGAAGAGGTGAGAGATAAAAGCCATTTGGAAAAGAAAGTAGAGACGCAGGAAACGAAATCAAAAAGGGTAGAATCAAATTCGCCAGGATCGTCTCTGAAAGATCGAACCTCGTTTGACGTATCAACAGATTACTCGGATGATTTTGAAGAACCAACTGGGAGCGCTAAACAATCTGAAAATGATAAAAAAATAGATTCGCAAAAAAGTGTGATATCGAAATTACTTTCGCACGAACTGGAGGAACCGCTGAAAGATAGCGCAGGGAATAATGAAAGTGGAGAGAACAAAGAAACTTGCATGCCTTCAGTGCAATCAACAATGATAGCAAAAGAGGAAATGGCATATTTAGAAAAATCGATTTCAATGTCAGAATCAAAAAAGGAGGATAGTAAAAAAAGCAATGAGAATAAAAATAATGTCAATCAACCAGGAAGAGAAGAAAAAGGCTTCAACGACAATGATGTAAAACAGGAAGAGACAAATCTGGACGAAGCTTTTAAAAAACTAAATGGAGATGAAAACAGCAACGTTTCACCGAGCCAATCGGTACAAGTATCTGGAACAAGGTCAGTAAAGTGTTATTCGCACATAAAATATAATACCTCTTACAAAACATGACGATTCTTAAATCTAATTTAAAATGCATTTTTCAAATTTCAGTTCAATAATAGTTCAAACACCGAACGACAACCTAAAAGTAAGTACACAGTTTTCCAGTTTTTATTCACTGTACTATGAATCGACTAGCTATCGGGAACAAATAGTTTGATTATTGAAAATTATGTTTTAGACACCGGATACATGCTCGGAGAATTATTCAGAAGGTGAACTTTTCTTACCAAGTTCGTGCTCGTACTCTCTTGGAGAAATAAGAATTTCCGAGCTTGGGACATGTGGAACTTCTGTCCCTTGCATCGAATCATCGTCCAGAAATATCGATAGCGTTAGAATATATTTCGCAAAGAATTTCACCAATTTGGACTCGCCTGAAAGTACAGTCAATGGTTTAAACGTAAGTACTTTTGGTTAAACGTGTAGTCTTAAAGAATCCTCAATAATCAGAATTAATTTAAGTCTAGGCAAAGCGCATCAATACAATAACCTTTTTTCAATCAATCTTTTCTTACCACCTGTATTTATCTTTTAGTCGCTGGTGCACAGTCTCGGTGAAGTGCAAGAAACAGATGTCGAGTCGACTACCAGTAAGTATATTAACTCAATGTACACAAGATAAAAAAATAATAACGCTTTAATATCTTGCTTTGTTATATTTACTTGTATCATTTTACAAGGCACACAAGGAATACCATTGGATGACCAAAATCAAGGAAAACCGTACCAGACACGATCATAAAGACATGATTTACGACCACACATTAATCAATACGTCGTTATTAGCAAAATTGTGATTCGAATAATTGTTTACTTAGTAACGAGCTGACAACTTTTGATTATTGTGAAATGATCAACATGTCGCAATTGCAACGACCTCTAACTTCATACCTCCATATAATAAGATTGAATTGTATCCTAGGGAATTTTTTATGTACTAGAGCAAATAATACAAATTTACTGTTGTCGAAAACTGGGTCGTTATTTAAGCTAATTTACCTTGCATATCATTGGGAACATCAAGATTAACTCCTCATTTCGCACTATGCAAAGATAATGATCTCATGCGAGACAGATGCGTGCAAGATAAATATTTGGCAATGTAATTACGTACGAATAACAGATATATATATGCATCTTTCGCGCTGCATTTTTCACCGGCGGCTGAGACTTGCTGCCAGTTGCCAACTGGCGTCACCACCAGTTGGACGAGTGTTTTTTTTCTCGACACACGTGGTCGTTGAAATCTTCGAAACTCCCCAGCGACTGTCTAAGCGGCTTTGGAAAACCGGTCGACCTTCAGAGTCATTTTTCCTACGAAAATTCTGTACAAATAAATAGAAATTCGTCGTAAATAGGCGTGAATAAACATAACCTTGGATAAAGAGTGTACAGAAGCATGTCGAAGTCTTAAGTCTTTATCCCTACTCTTTTTTTTTTGCTTTGTATTTCGAGCATCATTCGACTTATAATATACTTGCAATGAGCGAATACCGTAATTGATCGTAATTATCACGTTGCAACGAACGTTCGGTTAAATGACAATACCGCGAACGTGATTAATCGCGAAATGATTCATACGCAGTTGTAACGAAAATCAGTCAAAATGAGCGACAAAAGTGTCATAGGATATTGGATATCGGAGAAGAAAAGGCAAAAAATCAATTGCAACGAATTTCACAATGTTTGCGCCAAGGAGGGTATCATTTTGAAGCAAGTAAGTGACTTTGGCAATTTGTTGTTGAAGTTTGTGAAACATACGAACGTCCCGGCTATTTTTGTTTGCATTGGTCCAAGATAAAGAGGTTAGGATAAGTCGTGAACCTACGCCCGGCCTCCGAATGCAAGGGAGATAGTGATAATTACTTTTTTTTATGTCTCGTAAATGTTGATACATAGCACTGATGAGCATAAAGCTATTTAAAATTATAATTTGAAATATTAGCTTCACCTAGGCAGTAGATTTAAACTGGGGCAATCGGTAACCCCACAATTTCCTCAAGGTCTCTTTAATTGCATTAAGATGATTTTCAAGCGCATCCTATTTTTGTATATTATAATACAAAAATTTATACATTTTGCCTGTAGTTTCTTGAATTATAAAACTGAAGTTATTGAGTCGTTTTTTTTTTAAATAAGGCATGGACATATTAGGTGGTGTTTTTTAATAAAGCTTTTTTTATGCTTTTTCAGATGGACATAAACTCGAATCTAGATTCTCAAGGGCCATTTCATATATTTCTTCACAAACTCACCGATGTACTTGCTCATGCTGAAACTGGTGATCAGAATGTTAGTAACCCTCCAAGGAATATTCACTCTGCGATCGACGTTAGATATTCCTCGAATGTGCTGAATTCTTTATTTTTTATCTTTAGGCAAGAGCTGTGGTTGCGAGAGTACAAGAATATATTCACAGGCACCCAGAGATGATAGTCATTGATTCTATCGAGAATGTGAGAAATCTGAGCAACCGTCACAAGTCATACGAGATAATACAGGCTGGAATGAAGTCCAATGGTAAATTTCACTAAAAAATCGATCGGTATCAAATATTAGAATGATGGATAATCTTTCAAAACTCATTGATATTTTGGACGAAAATATTTTTCTATTCAATAACATAGGACGGTTTTTCTCCTCATTACAGATGTATTCGCTCCGAATTCTGTCGAGATAACGTCGAAACATATAGAAGAAAATTTGTCCCGTTTGAGAAGAGTGGGTATTAAATTTCCATTCATCTGCAAACCACTTTTGGCTCACGGCTCCAGCGACGCGCATAGGGTAATTAAATATTTGCCTTTAGTTGAATCGTCTCCTATCAGTTTTTAATGTGTATTTCATTTACATATCTCTCGCCAGATGATGGTGATCTTTAACGAGAAAGGTTTGAAGGATTGTCAGCCGCCTTGCGTAGCTCAAGACTTTGTAAATCATAGCGCGATATTGTACAAGGTATTTATAGTCGGTAATAATTTTAACGTCGTCGAGAGGCCAAGTTTGAAGAATTTTTACGTCAACGATTGCGAGTCGCAAGACACACTGTTCTTCAGTTCACACGATATATCGAAAAGCGGTTCAAATTCCGAATGGTCGGTGATATCGGCCGAAGATGAGGCTCTTAGGGTACAGCCGAATTTCGAGATATTTGAAACGATAGTAGCAAAAGTGACAAAAATTTTTGGTCTTGTACTCGTCGGTGTCGACGTGGTCATCGAGAATCACACCGGTAGATATGCCATTATAGACGTTAATGTTTTTCCCGGCTACGACGGTTATCCCCAATTTTTCAAACACCTCGTCGAGAGTATGAAAAGACTGTTGATAGAGCAGAGAAATGACAGACAAAATTCACGCGCTTGTACTCTCAAGAAGTGTCTGAGCGATGATTTGGACTCTGGCTTCGAGAGCGACGAGAAAAAAAAGAAACAATCTGTGAAATGAGGCACATTGCAATCAACCAGAGAGTTCAATGCAGATGTATAAATATATACAGAGTAATATAACTATTACCTCGGTGATCGAATAAGTACGTAGTGTTTCAAGAGCAAATTCTCATACTAGGGATAATAAATTGTCCCGATGATTATAAAAGACAGCATCAATCTATAGCAGCATCAGCAAATTCATCAGATACAAATAATGTTTCATCAGTCGAATACGAACTGTTTTTACCGTGCCGCATTTGGGATTATAATTCCAAATTACGCTTTTTTATTAAATTTTTATCGCATACGGCGATCGTTCGATGTTATCGCGCAGCTTGGAAACTGCCAGTTTATAAATTTAGTTGATCCCACTGCTCCGTTTCCAATTATTTTCACGAAGTTTGTGGAGATTGGCAGATGTAGATTTTTAACAAAAACAAAGAATATGAGGGATTCCACGCCAGATCAAACAACATTTTGCCTTACCATCTCCGATTTTTTTGAAAATTTTGTATGCTCTAGTATTGGTTGAAAGAGGCCTCCATGATTTTTTTCAATTTTTTTTGTCGAACCGTTTTCAAGATATCGATTTTTCAAAAATTACGTTACTTTTTTTTTTTACGTCCATAACTTTGCGAAAAATGGGCCAAACTGGACGTTTTTTTTTTTGAAATTTTTCTTTTTGAACACACTTTTTATAAAGAAATATCGAATAAAATTTTCAAACCGTATTTCTATAAGATTTTCAAGTTTCAAGTCTAAATTGTTGATTTGCAAAAAACACGTACTGATCGATTTTCTTGATTTTTTTTTGTAAACAACTGTCAGATATTCCACACCTTTTAAGACTAGTTGGATAATGGGATAACGATGGGATCTATTTTTTTTCGATTTTTCAATTTTCCGATTTTAGTTATTCGTGCTGAAAATAAGTATTAATCGTTTCTTCAGGCTCACCAACAACGGCCATTGTTATTTATGCAATAAAATAGATATATCTTTATCATTTAATGAACGATGGCCGATAATTTTTGTTGTAATAATATCGGATTGCTTATCTCATGATACCGTTCCTATTCATGAATTTACAAGAATGACTACTAGTTTTATCAAAGAAGTATCCAATGATGCTGCAAAAGTTCTTTACTTTTCCGATGGAACGCCTCAACAATTTAAAAATTATAAAAATTTTGTAAATCTCAATTATCATGAGCAAGACTTTGGATTGAAAGCTGAATGGCATTATTTTGCAACAGCTCACGGCAAAGGGCCTTTGATGGAGCAGGGGGAACCGTGAAAAGACTAGCAGCACGAGCAAGTCTTTAACTTCCAAGTCACAAACAAATTTCAACTCCTCGGCAATTATATGACTGGGCAATAAAATCGAATTATTTGCCGAATATTCATGCCCAATTCTTCTTTACCGACGACTTATTTTCAGCACGAATAACTAAAATCGGAAAATTGAAAAATCGAAAAAAAATAGATCCCATCGTTATCCCATTATCCAACTAGTCTTAAAAGGTGTGGAATAACTGACAGTTTTTTACAAACAAAATTCAAGAAAATCGATCAGTACATGTTTTTTGCAAATCAACAATTTAGACTTGAAACTTGAAAATCTTATAGAAATACGGTTTGACAATTTTATTCGATATTTTTTTATGAAAAGTGCGTTCAAAAAGAAAAATTTCAAAAAAAAGAACGTCCACTTTGGCCCATTTTTCGCAAAGTTATGGACGTTCAAAAAAAGAGTAACGTAATTTTTGAAAAATCGATATCTTGAAAACGGTTCGACAAAAAAAATTGAAAAAAATCATGGAGGCCTCTTTTAACCAATACTAGAGCATAACAAATTTTCAAAAAAATCGGAGATGGTAAGGCAAAATGTTGTTTGATCTGGCGTGGAATCCCTCATATATACCCCAACGAGTTCATAGCCAGTGGCTTGAGAACTTTAAGCGTTTGAAGGACTTAAAATGTTTCAGCCATTGACCGAATGCAGGCATGCAAAATTTAAATACCATGAAATGATAAATATTTACCTCTGCGTTTGAGGGCATCGAACTTAACAAATTTATATCCGATCTTCCTGCCTGACGAAAAGATCAAGATACGATGTGGTACTCAGGCTCTTTACACTTGATACGTGGCCGCGATGCGATTTTTTGCAATGTGAGTAACTTATGCAACGGAATTGTACTTTTCTTCCGTTACCTCGAACGTTTGTTTTCGCACTTTGCGAAAGTGCACGCTTTAGTAAAGAGGATCGGTGCGAATACCAATCTTCTCTGATTACTCATCAGTATTTCTAGATCAACAGATCGTGCTAAGACCGAAGAGGTAAGAAAAATAAAATGAATGTTCGACGAATGAAATCATTCGTAGTGTTCAATTGTTATTTTCGTTTTTCTTGTTCTCAATATTATGTATCAGGAATTGTATCTTCGCAGTTATAAATTTATCTCTATTGCAGTTGTAAATGAAAGATAAAAAAAACACACACAAATGCATTTGCGGTATTGCGCTTGTACAGAACAACTTATATTTTCTATAGTTTTTAGCGGTAAACATCTCACTTCCCGCCAGAGTCTACAGTTTTTGTATCTTCGTATATATTGAATTTCTTATGAATAAAATTGTACAAAATATCTAATACACACCCACACAGTGTCGATGATTATACAGAGGAAGAATGAAGGGTGTAAAGGTCAGTCGATAAAACTCGAACGATTTTTCGAATTGATACAATTACCTTTGCTTGTATTTATTTTAAATCGAGTCAACTTGAATTTGATTTTTCGTCGTTTGAACCATCGGCTCTTTCCACCGTTGTATCCGTTACAAATTTCTGTTTCTTCCACGCCTTCGCGGTTTCGAGGAACTTGAGATTCGGTCTCTGTGATTCATCCTCGGGGAATATAAAGTCAAACACTTCTTCCCAACCATCGTCGCTCTACGAATACGTAAGGTACATGATTGAATAAAGAATTCTTTTAGTTCATAAACAATAAAAATTATGCAAATACTCACTCCGTCGTCACCGACCACGCGTCTTCGACGTTTTATTCTTCGTGGCATTTTCTCGATTATCTTTGATCGACTTTCATCGTCACCTCTCTCATTCTCGAAATCTCTCCAAGCCTCGAGCAGCATGGCTCTGCTCTCTTTGTCACCACTGGATCGAATCGCTGCGTTACCACGCTCGAATATTCGTCTCGCCAGAACGACACTATCAATGCCATCTTCGACAACTGGATTTGCGAGTTCGAACTTCGCATAAGCTATCCAAACCTTCGTTAAAAGATGATAATTCGTTATGCAAAAAAAAGTTCAAGATAAAACACTAATTGTTTTTACTGTATTTTGTGCAGTCCATGTTTCATTTAGCTTAATATTTATTCGAAATATCATTATTTTGTTGTTAATACACCCAGAATAATGATTAAACGATTTAATTATGAAAACTGGTTTGATACTCACTTTAACATGTAGAGTGCGATCCAGTAGTCTCTCGAACAAATTTCTAGCGTTCTCAGCCTCCTCTTGTGATATCTCAAAATCGATGTAAGTCTTCCACAGTAATTCCGGCATATCCAGACGCGGTTGTGAAACAGCCAATTCATAAATAGCCCTCGCACGATCAGTATCACCTAGCAGAGTCTCGAGCTCAGCAAATTTCATCCAGGTTGTGCAATTCTCTGGCCCAAATTCAAGAAATTTTTCGTACAATATCCGACATCGGTCGAACTCGCGCAATTGAATTTCCAAATCTATATACCCTCGAAAAAGTTTATCACGAGGACAAACACCAAGCGCCATGCCTAATGTTTTTCTCGCAGCAGAGAGGTTCTTCTGTCGTATTTCAAATTTCGCATACAGCAGCCACATCTTCGAAAACGTGAATTGTTTGTGAGGTATGAGCTCGAAAAGACATACTCGGTAAACCTGCCGACATCTTTCGATGTCCTCAGTTTCCAGTTCTTCGAATAGTGCATAATTTATCCACAGATAAATGTATCTGCGCCAATATTGTTTCTCTTTAGTTGGTGGAACGTTAGCGATAGCACGTTCGTAAGTCTCGCGTATATTGTCGACGTTACCCTCGGACTCGACAAGCTTCAGATAATCAAACCAGGCGTCATAGTTCGAGGGATTTTCGTATATCTCCTGCTCGTACTGACGCTTTCGTTTGCTCACTATGACGTCTTCGATGCCTGAACGGTCGCCGTATTTCTTCTCGTGTATCGTGTATGCCTTGTATATCTCCTGTGTTCTATCCTTCGGTATGTGATCAAGGGCATATTTATAAATGACCCTGGCACGATCGTGCTCCCTCTGTCCTTCCTCAAATCTCGCAAACGATACAAATAACTTTTCATCCAAACTCTCATCACCATAAAACGTTACGGCACGTTCGTAAACTTGACGCGCGCCGTTGATGAAACCATGAGTC
Organism: Netelia melanura; assembly: GCA_964007305.1. Taxonomy (NCBI): domain Eukaryota; kingdom Metazoa; phylum Arthropoda; class Insecta; order Hymenoptera; family Ichneumonidae; genus Netelia; species Netelia melanura. The sequence goes on from OZ023258.1 coordinate 7,723,289, forward strand.
TCTTCGAAACGAGCATATTTGATCCAATGTTTGACATCTGGGTGTACCATGACAAAACGCTCGTAAATCTGTCGGGCTCTCTGTATTTCCTTGTATCGAAGTTCAAAATTTATGTACGTTTGCCAAGCTTGCTCGGCTGGTTCCCATTCCATCCAACGTTCAAAAACCTGACGAGCTCCCGCAATGTTCTCCAACATCTCCTCCATGTATGTATACTTGTACCAAAATTGATTTGCCCTTGGGAGTATCGTTACAGCTCTGTCCCATAAATTTCTTGCATGATTTACTTGACGATTGCGCATTTCCATTTCGGTATATTTCAGCCATAGTGCTATATTTTTGTGATCGCAATCCAACGCTCTTTCGTATATAGATCTTGCGCGTGCTATTTGCTTCTGGCTCTCTTCCCATTGTGCATACTTTACCCAATTAGACAGTACCATGCGATTCTTTCTTATATTATCCTCAAAAGTTTTACGTTTTCTGTGTTGATAATCCGCCAACTCATGAGGGTCAGAGATTTTTTGCTTAGGCGGAGGTGGGAGGATTTCTAAATCACGCTCTTTAGCTTCTCTCAACAGCTGCTCAGCTGTTATTTGAATCTCCGCTGGTGCTTTGTTCTTCACCTGTTATCAAAAAATTGGAATAATTATACATCGTAAACGGTACTGGATATAAATTCCTTTCTTATTCTTACAAAGCTTTTGTTGTTTTTTAATATACATGGCTGTAAAGATAAGTTTATCAGTTGTGCAATATGAATATGTAGGGGAGTTCTTGAAGATTGTTAGAAGTGGTTTTTAATGCAAAATATCTACAAGAAAGTAAAAGAAATACTGTCCTCCCCTTCCATGACTCTGTCAGTATAACCTTCAAACTACATTCTAACCTTAAAAATTTTACAACAAAATCTTGAGAATAATTGACATCACAAATGTTGCATTACTGTACCACAAGTGTTTCAACGATTTCATGATTCAAAAGAAATTATGATTTGGAACATTTGACTATTAAAGGTTTGAAATATGTCGTATTCATGGAACAAAAATATTATACAAACTTAACGTACCTTTGCCACTTTAGGCATCTTTTGCGGTTTCTCCATGACTGCTATTGTTTTTAGTATCTACTTTTAAAAAACTGAATATTAACTAAAATTAAATAAACTTTGAATATCTTCTTGATGAATGTCTTCAATATTCATTGAACATTTGTCGATGTTTACCAAAAACTATACCTGCTATACCTCACTAGCTTGTACCAGAGATTACGTGGAGATCAGCAACGTTCGTCAAAAGTAGAGACCTCGAGAGTTCGTTCTGCGACATCTAGGCGGCCAATGGGTGAACTTTTCATACCCACGTTAAATTAGCCGCAAGTTAGCGTAGTTACATATCATATATATAACGAATGCCGTGATGAACAACACGACATTATAATCGTGATATTCGGGGCTCCATGTCACCCTCCTAATCACTCGTGAAAATGATATGCTGAAGATAGATGAACAGCTTCAGCCTTTTTTTAAGCTCCATAAACGTCGTGAAGAAATTCAAATTCTTATGGGATAAACAATTATTCTGTGCATCTCATGTAGATTTGCGTTTACTCAAACACGTTCTGTACCTTTACAAAGATTTTAGACAATTATTATATGCGGTGAACTTTTAATTGTCCGGAATATTATAGAAAAATTTTATCCAGGTAAGTTATCTCTGCGTACCTTCAATCCATATGAATTTCGTACCCCTGAAGAGATTAATTTTAGACAAGGACTATCGACATTTTCAAGCGAATGAGATATTTTTGAATGACATTGAAGAAAGACCAATTACATAATTAACTTGCAAATGCGCCAATGAGTTTATAGGTCTTATTTTAACATATCGTTTTTTTTATTACAAACAATCTGATTATTCTACAGTAATCATATTATATGTACATCTATAGTCCAATAATATTAGATTCTCTCTCTATAATGTATTATTTATATTATATGTGTGTATATATATGTATATATACTCCTGAGTTTATGCATATATATATGTATATATATATATATGTCAATAGATAATGTTAAATACATATGTGAACATAACGAATGCTGTTTGATCCTGCTCGATGAGATCTCAAAATAAATATCATTTTTCTGCTTTTGCGGCACAAACGAGGACTTTGCATCGCATTGTTTAAATACGAGCATACATGTCGTATACAATGAGAACGTTTTTTAACCAAAAAATTGCATCTCGAATTGAGTATCGCAACAAAAATCGAACATATCGGCGTTAATCTTGTTTTCTTTCGCTGGTTACGAGAGCTTCATACCCTGCGTCATTCGGCAAAGTTTTCAAGTCGTAAGTGATTCGTACGACACTGCGCGATGTATCATCTGTGATAGGACAACAAAGTCGCTGCCCACAGTAGACGTTGCCATATCCACTGTGGGACTCGACATGGCCCGAGGCTTGCCATTGCACCAACGAAATGCCGCATCCAGTCCCATACTCCCCATTGCGGATGTCCTCCATTGATGTACAAAACGTATGTAAAACCATCCTCACACTGTCCGTCTATGTAATAATAATATGGAAGAAAGCTGTGAAGCCTAAAGTGCCGACTTTGGTAAAAATGTATCGCTGCTGCGTTGCTTGATAGAACATGAAGAAAAACTGCTTTGACGGTTGAACGTTCGGGTGCAGTTACATGAGCCAAAAGTTGTTCAAGGAGAAGGGAAGCAATGCCATTTCTTCTGTAGGAACGTCTCACCCCAAGGCTCAGGATATAACCAACCAGGGAATCCTTTCCCAGACTCGAGCAGAGAATACCACGATCCTCCTTGTTTAATTTTGCATATGGCTTTATTTCAGCCACGATCAATCCTATGATTACACCACCAAAAACTGCTGCAAGAGCATAGAATCTCGACGAGCTTGTTATGTCTTCGTACCATGTGTAGGGGTAATCTGAGGAGAAGACGATATCAATTACATATCAAGAAATGAGATAGTAGGAAATAATATACATACAGATAAATGCATTTTTAAGATAACGACTACATTACTATTTATTTCTCCTATTAAGAATAATAATATTATTCGTAATAAATAGCTTGTTATGTTATTGCGAATTAATATGATTAATTATACAATGCTTGATAAAGAAAATAAGAAAATTAATGATAATTCCCATTAGTAAGGAACTTAAGGAGTAGATATTGCTGCTGTGTTGACAGAAGTTTGCGATAATTCTCAACACGAGTATGTTGGCATGAAACGCGTGGCAGTACGCGTGTGTGGAGATCCCATAAGGAAAGTATGGTGGCTCACCAACACGCGCGCGAAGCCGCTCGGACTGCAGCGATCTTTACTATGCCGAGACGTTTGTAATAAGTAACTTTTATCTACAACTTGCTATATTGTTATTGTTAATTACAATCACTTACATTATATACTCTGATGCAAATTCACAGTATGTATAAACAGGAAAAATAAAAAAAATGTGTAATAAACAAATATTCATTTTTTTACTCACTTATAGGAAACCAATCTTCGCAGAGTTCTCGCACTTCTTCGAGATCTTCCGGACATAAAAACCGGAGCTGGACGTCGCCGAGCACGCACAGGGGTACAGTGACAGATTTCGTGTGATTTATCGTCGTTGTTGTGTTATAATGATCCCGCGGATAATTAATATTTGAAAAGGCACTCTCGGAATCGTCAACAGAGCTTACGAGCTCGCACTTCTCGGACTCTGGCAGGCTAAGGGCGTACCGGTTAAAGGAGACGGCCATAGCGCCACAATTCCGCTTGCATTTTAATTATCATTTGTGACAGCTCGTGTTTCTCTAACGTGAATACATAAGCACACTGTCACGTTATGCGTTGATCGTTTATTACCGTAAACACATCACAGATCGCAGACATTTTGCTATTGAACACGCACAAGTGTTTTATATATACCATACACAAGCGCAACATAAAACACACACAATACAGCTAAGAAAATGCCAATGAGCCTGTGACGTTTCGTGGAAACGATGACCTGGCTTGAATCTGTGTTTTCGACGAAATATGATAGTTTTCACAATCGCCGTACGATGGCGCGCAAAGTCCTGAATATGAAGCATATGAAGAGATGTTTCCGCTCATATCAACCGCATGTTTCGTGATCGATGAACAACAACTTGAAATCGCAACAGACACAGACTTTAGTCTTTAGTCTAGCATGGCAGCGAATAAGAGTGTTACCGTACTGGCCCCCAACGGCCGTCGTCAAAATGTCAAAGTCACCCCAAACTCGACGATATTACAGGTAAAAAATATACTCATCTCATATGCGAATTCGATACTGCAGTTTTTGACGATATACCATGATATATTCGAGCGAATGAACATGACAAGGATCGAATTGATTTTTCATGTCTATTTCGTCATAACGTTCTCCCCGTGTGTCGCCGTAACGTAAAACCGTAACACGCATATATGCACGTACGCACCTACAGCAGAGACGTGTACGAGAGCTCTTTAATTATCGTAAATACGATTTAACTCTGAGCTTGCAATTTGTATGTGTTAAACTTCTTGTACACAGTTTGATTAGCGAAATGACAAGGCTTAGTGATTTTTTATAGAGAGAAGTTAAAGCAGTGTGTGGTCCCCACGTATACATTTCCTCTATTCATACAATTTCCGTAAATTTATTTTCATGACCTTAGAGATTTTGGTAAAAACGTACAATTTGAGAAAAATATAAAATACGAGATTAATATTTGATGTTCGTAACAGCTTGAGATAGAGATTTTTCTCATAATCTTAAAGACTCCATGAAAAAAATGGATTAGTTACATTTTTTGCTGCTAGAGGTAATGAATTTAACCTTTATCATAAGAATTGATGCATTTTAAACGAAGCTGGATACAATAAATATAGAAGGTATTCAGTATACCTGAGTCATTTGAGGTTTTGTCTGATATGGATAAAATATTGGCCCCTATGGGGATGTTTTACCTTTGTGTGTTTTTCTCTTTACAATCTAAAGGTATGATCTTATCTCTATTACGAACAAATATATATTGCAGGTATTGGAGGAAGTCTGTCGCAAACAAGGATTCAATCCTCAAAGATACGATGTCAAGTCAGTATCGCAAAGTGAAATTGATTTTTTGTTTCTCTAGATTTGTATTATCTTTTCAATGTCGTTTTTTTTAAAATGTTAATATTGTTTTAGGCATCAAAATCAGTTATTGGATGCCAATGCGATACTTCGCTTCACAGCATTGCCCAATAATGCAACTCTGGAAATGGTACCCTGCTTGAAAGAGCGCGAGGTGTCCAATGTAACCATAGGTCTGCAACTTGAAAATGGGGAGAGGCTCATGGGTGACTTTCTTTCAACTACATCATTGATACAAGTTTTGGAGAGTCTTTGTCCCGACCAAGAAACTGAGAACGCGATAATTATCTACATGCATCAAGAGGTACTTTAAAAGCGGATTTATAGAATCCAAAAATTTAGAAAAGTAGTAAAGAGAGTTTAGGAATGGTTGATTTTATATTTGACAATAATCATTTAACTTGCTTAGCAGTTTTTTATTTGCTTAAGTAATCTTATGTAATTTCTAGTTATTTTTTTTTTCAACAAATGTTACATGATACATTTGAAAGTCACTTTGATAATCTTGCAGGTATATGGAAAGGAAACTCTGGAGACGACAACATTAAAAACATTGGGTCTAACGAGTGGCCGAGCGATGCTAAGATTGATGCACAGAAACCCTGAAGCTTTGAAGTCTCAAGCACATGTTTATCGTCCACCCGCACCGAAGCCAACGCCCAAAGAAAACAACAAGAAATCAGGAAAGAACGATTCGGCATCGAAGAGAGCCTCGTCGTCGGTCCAAAATTATTTGAGTAAAGCCGTGTCCGATCCTATGTCGTTATTGAAAAACGAAAAATCGAAATTCAAAAATGTGGGGCCTGGACACGTGGTGGGAAGAAGACCCGACGAGGCGGAGAAACAGAATGAATCTGTAAGACAATCGATGCCTGAGAGCGACGTTGCAACACCGACGGAAAAAAAGATACCGAAAAAGGAAAACACCCCGATGAGAACTCACGATATCCCAGTCGAGGAAAAAATAGAATTTGTGAGTTTTTGTATAGACGCAAAACTATTTTCGTATGTTCTTATCACTTAATAAAGAACCATTATCTCTTGTTTTCTATATTGATAGCTAGGAGAGAGAAATGCTCTGTTGTTCAATCAGGCAGGTGCAAAAGCTCTGCCACGTGACGAATTGCCAGACAATTTTTTTGATCTTACCATCGAAGATGCGAAAGCTTTGATGCGTGATGCGATGAAACAACGGGAGGATCTCGAAGAGGCACCACTTACTACATCAGCTCAGCGGGAACTCGAAAACAACAAAACAACTCTCAACAAATTAAACAAATATCGTCGTGCTGTTATCAGAATACAATTTCCAAATCAAATGGTGCTACAAGGATTGTTCGGACCATTAGAAACGATCGATACAGTCAAGGATTTCGTCAAAGGCTATCTTGCTAATCCGGATAGTGAATTCGTCCTGTGTTAGTGTTGCTGTATATTTTTTTCCCTCCATATATCTATGGTCCATGAAAAATGTGCTATTTTTTATTTTATTACAGATACGACACCTCCAAGAAAGGATCTTGTTTGTTCGAAACGATTGGTCGATGAAAATCTCGTTCCCTCTGCGATTATTTATTATACCGGAACTTCCGATCTGAGGCCCGAGCTCAAATCGAAATTGACCGATCCTCGAGCCGCCGGTGTTCAGGCAATTAAATCTAGGTAAACAACATCAAAGACAATACCAGAGGTGTCAAGTTTATTCGACGTATTTAGAAAACATTGTGGTATTTGTTTTTATTTTTTAGAATCGCCATGACTCGTGAGACTACGCAAGATTCTAATAAAGATGATGACCTTAAATTCGTCGAATCACCCGAACCGATGATTGTCAAGGAAGAACAAAAATTTACGGATCCGGAACCGGGCCCAAGCAGAAGCGGGTCCGTAAATCAGACCGAAATGTCGAATCAAGCTCCGAAATGGTTCAAGCGATTTTTTAAATAACCGCGTGAATCTTCGAATCCCAATTAGGTAGTATCTTTAAAAAAATGGATTATACCAACTTTCCGTCGCTCCACACGTAAAATTCTACAAGGAACGCGATATAAAGAAATTAAAATCACTGTCGGAATTTTTATATTATTATTTTGTGCATTTAATTGCAGATATCAATGAATGTAGCGCTTTTTTTTATTTAAAGCGCAAGACGACACCGCGCCGCAGGAATCATTGTTCAATGTCCGATTTATTGTTATGATCGTTATTTACAAAACGAATCGAGAAAGGAAGTAAAAAAATTCAAACCATGTAAAAAAGAACTGTCAATACGGGAGAAAGAGAAATCAACCAAAATAATAAAAGTACAATAGATCCTCTTTTGATTCGAGAGTTACGATATTATTAGCACGCATCCTTAAGGGGGAGTAGAGCAATATCGTCGATTGAGTGAGCAAATTGCAAGCTGATTTTGCGTTCTCGTACATTGGCATAGGGAGACCGGCGTGCACAACGTTTGAGATTCGTTAAGTGCGGAAGATCAACTGTTAAGTACTATATATGCTTAAACGTTCCGTAACTATGATATGATTTGCTTTTCTTTTCCACAAAATGGAAAACGCATCTCTAATACTCGAGATACTGTTTTTGTCTTATTTGTAAAATGCTCACACCGAGAATTTTGAGATTTCGCGGTGTAAAATGTTTGTCATTTTCGTTTTTTTAGCGTTACGAAATGTGCAACGGGAGTGGAGTTGATGGTCTTCGCGTACAAAAACGCCTTACCTCGTGCAATGAATTAGCGCTATTTCGGCGTTTAAATGTGACGAAAGCGATTGTTTTCATGTTACGGTGTATTAGCTCTGCAAATCGGGAGGCACGCAATTCGTCGGCGATTGAAGTTGAAGATGCATGAGTCTTCGAACCGGACCACCTATTATATTACCGGCAGGTCCAGCCCCTCCTTCTTCCTCCTCCACGCTCTCGATAAGATTTGCCTCGATTGGATCTTTTCGATTACTTTGAGTGACGCTTTCGTCCTTTTCTATTTTCATCTGAAGCTCCGAGCCAAGGAGACGCATGTACTTATCCATCTCTCCACCTCTATCATCGTCGTCACCACCGAGTGAACCTTCCGAGCTACCGTCGAATTCACCATCACCACCAGGTACAACGAGATCTAATATATCGCGAAGTGTACTGTCGAACACATCAGTGTCAAAGTCTATACGTCCACCGTCATCGTGATCATGCTTTGCGTCATCCGCGGCTGATTGTTCCCTGAAACAGAGATATTAATATTCTTTGAATGCCAAAAATATTTTCGAGGAATCATATCGTCATCCATATATGTATATCCGCGTTCAATCTGTTTTATATCCGACTGTAGTGTTTTTTTATATAACAAAAAGAGCACTAAGAAAATAAAACCCCATACCCGAGAAATTGCACACCATCGACGTCACTCGATTGATTCAAGAAAGCTTGAACCTTTTCCCTGAGACTGACCGATTGATTAGGCTCGGATTTTTTGTCTCCTATATTCCAGTGTTGTCCTAACATTGCCTCCAATTGGGACGGATCAACGTTCAGCCAACTATCACCGTCTGGTGGACTCAACGACGCCTCATCTTGAGCTGCGATTTAATAGTAATTAATTAAAGACATAGATGCGTACTGCTACTGAAGAGATGTTGGTTGTTAGGAGAAAATGTATTAGTTTGAATTACCGTGCATTTCGAAATCATTCGTTTGGAGGTTTTGCCAAGCTTTTAGAATTCTTTCCGCCTCGTTATCGTCATCTCTACTTTCATACTGTGTCGTACCAAGCTGCGAGGTGAAATATTCCTTAGCAACAGACAGAAGTTTCTCATACTCTTGACTACCCTCGAGAAGCCCTCTGAAGTACCCGCTCAACTCGAGACGTCGTAAGAACGTTGTCCAAGCCTGCTCGTTAATAAGGGGTTTCCCCTCATTGTTCACATCTCCACCCTTGCGTCTTCGTTCCTCGTTAGCTCTTGCTACTAGCATTTCTAGCCCACAGGCTATTTTTATGCCAAGCAGATGTGCATTGTACTTCGGACTGTTGGTCGGAGGAAAATTCCATCCTGTTCTTGGATCACCGGTGTAACGGCAATGCGTGGCCATGGCGTACAAGCAACGAGTCATTTTAACATTCACCATCGTACGCTGTTCAGGTGGAAAATATCTCATTGCTCGACATACCTGGTAAGAATGAATAAAAAACGATTGATTATTAATTAAATGATTGTTTATCACAAATTGCACGTTTTTGTTTTTAAACAAAACTTCGAGTTACAGTAAAAAAAAATTTATTTGGAGCAATTTGAATGATGTGATTGATATAGCTAATGAAGAAATAATAATCGAAAGATTCCAATGAACATTTGGCACATGTGGCATTTCAAGGTGCCTGAGTTTTATGCCAATCTTCATATACCACGATTTGCAATGCTGAAATGAAGGAGCGTTATAATTAGAATAATAATATTATAGATCGAAGATTTTACCTTTCTCTTAAGAGGATCCGAATGAACAATGCTTCTAATGGCATAAGATATCAATCCAGGCTCTTGAGCCAGTATGGAAGCAGCCTTTTCAGGAAGAAAAGCACGTGCCTTGTGCCTTCTCTTTTGTATTTCATCAGGATACATACAAACGCGTTTTCTCAGAGTAGCCTGAACTTTGTCGGACATTACTGATATATGAGGCTTATCACTGACACTTTTTAATAAATCGGGCAATGTTTTGCCCCTTGTTACTCTGTCATGAACGGCGTGTATTTCACCATTACGTATGAATACACGGTCCTGACATGCTTCGGGGCTCGCCCAAGGTGGCAAAAAATCTGCTGCTTCTATGAGAAGAAATTCACCATCGCCATCCACTACCCTTGCTATCAGACCTTCGAACGTTTCGGTCAGTTTGAATATGAGGAACACGACAAACCATTCGTCGCCGATGTCTTCATCAAAGTGCAATGTTGAGTGTATGTGTGGCAGGATAGAGCGATCTGAGAATATTAAGAGGTTTACATGAGCTTTGCAAAGTCAAGAGTTTACAAAGTAGTTCTTTTCTGCTTCAATTATTAAGATATTATATAAAACTAATTAATTTCTCTTAAAATATTTGATTGTATCTATTCTGCGAGATGTATTTATGACATGACTTTGATCATCTTTTGTATAGGTTTCCTCAGCGTGAAGTACATAATGTCCGGTAAGATATACGCATTACATAGAAGGCAAATACTTGTATATTAATCATGCTCATAACAATTAGGTCTGTTTTGTAAATTAATTTACAAGATGTAGGTAATTTTATACATTCGCTGAATAGGATTTCAAAATTGGTTAACTTCATTTCCGGATGTTGGGTGGGTGAACTCACCTTTTGTATCCATTGTCGGGTCAAAGAAAGTAGTTGATAATCGTAACGATAACAATCATAATAATGCCAGAATATAATACGAGTCATTTTTCTCACCATCAGTGATTGATGATCCTTCCAAAACTTTCTCCAATAATAGTGCTTGTTTGGTCCTAGGACGGAACACGAGAGAATCTCTATGCCAGATATAGTCGTTTGTATACTTGTCAATAACCTGACTGAACTTACTGATCTCATCAGCGAGTAACGTTTCTGTAACTTGCTCAGGGTTCGCCGTAAAACAAAATTTCGGGTATAAAAAGCACTCGAGAACATCGTCTTGCCTTGCAACTTGAGGCTGTCCCGTCATGGCCATTATTATAATATTTTGCGCGAATGATTTTTTTACATGAATATGTGAGTCTTCCTCGTGTAAATCCTGTCCTACCGTAACCGACGCCCTGTTACATCCATTCAGTTAGAAATTCATATTTACACTAACCTAGTCCTGAAATGTAGTGGTGGCTAACAGGCAAGTATGCGGTTATTCTCATGGAATTTAGCGCTGTCACACGGTACTATATACTGCGGTGCAGGCTCTGCGACATTAGCCACATATCTGTCAACATTTATCATTGTTAACCATTTTTAACGTAATTTCAGTCGTTTAACATAGGAATATAGTTAATTACGTGCTTTCTGTTGCAATATACATGTAATGGGTTGGATAAAATAATCTAAAATGTTTGTACATGATAAAACCACCATTTCTAGTTCACCACCAGAAATACCAACAAGCCCAGAGGGCAGCACCGTCCAATAAATGTTTCCGTAAAAAATTGTTCGTCTGATAGCCTTCCGTACTTTCTGTTCAGTGTTACAATCGACTATAAACGGTTCTTGCAGTCCTTATTCTCGAGAAATATCGTTATTCGTCCAATCGAGGAATCGTTTCGGCGTTTTAATCTTGCGAAGAAAAGCCAATGGGAGCTCGTAAACACGGTAAAATCGCGCGAAAACCATAAACGTTGTGGATACACTGTTTCCCGCCATTTACACTAGATCTGTGAGCCGTGATGTCTCGTGTACGTTTGTGAATTAATCTCTGTGTGTCGTTTATCAACTATTTGGGCAACCCAAGCATTGAAGAGAAAGAGACGACCACATTAAATACATCTCGGATTGCTGCTAACGGTATGAACTATACTTTCATTCAGGTTACCTTGGTTATTCGTAAGAAATCAACTTCGGGAGATCGAGCTTGTGTTGTGACGACTGTCTGCATTGTTAAACATTTGCATGAGAGCACGATCTTCGTTTTTGATAACTAATTATTGGTACTCATGATTATTTCGATTATTTTTTCATGCTAAGATGATGACAACGCCTACTCGAGATTTTTTACGACATCCGGATGCCAGACGTCGCAGATCCGTACGTCAGGCACTTGCAGTGATTCCGGATATGACTAGTTCGACGGTTTCCCCTGGTACATATACGAGAAATTTCAGAATATTTCCTTAGTATAATTTTCATGGCTTCAAACAATACAGAAAGATAAATCCATAGGAAATCTATCATCGGAGGTCAGTGCCATGGACAATGTTATGAACAGTAGATACAGTATGGATGCCTGGAGCCCTGCTCCTAGTCCGGACGAGCTTGTCATACAGAAACGAGGAAGAAGGCGTCGAACCATCGTATGGTCACCTGACGCAGATGCAAAGCGAGATAGTCTTTTCAGGTGAATAAAAGAAAAATTTTCGTAAACTCACTCCTATTTAATGTAGAAAGCTTTTTTGAAATACGTATCTTCCACACTGTTCAAAATGTATTAAATAGTGAAAGAAGAACATTTTGAATCTATTTTTTGGATGCTATGTATGTAGGCGATAAAATTATAGAAAATGCTTTGTCTATCATGAGCCCAGTTGACCTTGTCACTTTGTTAACAATAATGGCAAATCTGGTATTTTCTGCCATCTGCATGATTATGATATGTTTGTTACACAGTTTGAGTTCTCGAGACCGTACACCGGTAAAAAGTCCATCCAAGTCAAACGTACTACTGAGAAGTACACCGCGAAAAAGACTCATGCTAGGCGGAGATATGAATGACTCGTTGACGACACCCGAGAAGAAAAAAAAAGCTACGGAAAGCCATAAGTGCAATGATTTCCATGGGGCAAACCAGAAACAATTTGGTGGCACACTGATTAATGGCTTGAGAGGTCTGAGTCAGGAACAACTTGTCAAAATCATCATGGATTTGGTCTCGATGCAAGAGGATGGAGTTCTTACTAATGATGATAAATTGCACGATGTTATACTCAAGAAAATGCCGATAGCTGATATTCAGCCATTGCGAGAAAGGTTGAGCACACTCAGCCAGAATGTTTATGCGAGTCTCATTTCGTCCAATATCGACGATTCTGCTTATAACCGAGCTTATATTCATCTGGATGCATTTGAGGTATGTTTTTAGACCATTCGACAATTTGATGTAAAGCTAAAGATGAAGCAGATGAACTGAAAGAATTGATTTTGGGAAAGTTTAAGTATGATGTTTCGTATTACCTTGATTATTACAATACTACGAAATTGAAGTTTACCGCAAATAGCCTTTATACATTTCATGCAAGCATTTTGTGTGAAGGACCGTTGTTCAAGGTTTCACTTTTATTCATTGTCTCTTTGGGCAAGGTTATGGATATGGCTTCATAAAACAATATTTGATTGACACTGATACAGAAATTAGTGATGGAACAAGGCAATAAATTGCTCGAGTCTCAACATTGGACAGCAGCTATGCAATACGTATTTGCCGCTTGGTCGATCACGAAGGATTTGCCTGAATGGGAAAATCAGGGTCGTGATAACACTAAGAATAAGTGCTTTCGTGGATTGGCAAAGTTTTGCAGACAGGCTCTTCGAAACGGTAATTTCGTTCCATCTACACTGAGTGTGTTTGTTAAGAAGTAAGTACTTACGATATCTTGTTCATTTCTCTAGACTCTACAACATGCTGTTTTCGTTTTTTATATTCACCGTTATAAATTCCATCTTCAACTCCACAGATTGGAAACGATGATACCTAATTGCGAGGACTTGAAAGTTTGCCTACGAATGGCTAATGAAGCGAAATATTGCGATTCCTAAACACGAGTCAAGACGACGTTTGACGACGACATATATATATATATATATATATGTAATATATATTTGGAAAATTTTACATACGTTGGACGTTGGGGAGGAGGATGTTTATCCACGAATTAATCTCTCTAAAGTATGGACTACGTTAAACAGTTGCAAAAAACCGAATCGATTTCTCGTCATCGTTATTGAAAGAGGATTGTCTCATGTGTACGAAAATGGTTCCAGATTTTCGTTATATTGTTCCAGTTTGTGTTAATATCAAAAAAATTTAGTTCATAAAACCAGTGTCATTGATGTTTCATGTTTACCGGTGCGGTTACGGATTTTAATAATAAAGTATACGTCATTATCTTTCGTTCGATATGCACAATGTAATTGTGCATTCATTTACCTATTATGTCATGTTAATCATTATCGATATCGCTGTTTGTCCAAGTATTCATACCGTATTGCCTCATGAAATAAGCGAAGCGAAAAAAATATCACCATGTATCTACTTTTTTGAATATTAAGTTTTCTACCGAATAATAAATTTTTCATAAACCTTACCCCATTGTCCATTTATTTTCTCCATTCATTTCTCAAAAGTTGAAACCTGGAGAGTTGGTTCTGCGATATCACAGCGCCCAAAGTTTGAACATTTTTGTACCCACGTTAAGTTGGTTGTGTAATATTTGTCGGCAAATTTCCTATTCCGATTCCAACAAGATGGGGGTTTTTTTTTTTTTTTTTTTTTTTTTATGAAAAACAATTTATTATTTATAGTATATCGTGCAATCTTACATAATCTTGTCAATATTATTTTCAAAGGCACACATTTGTTTTCTTTTTATTTTCATTAATCAGTATAATCCTTTCTCTTAGATTCCGTCGAAGTTGTAACGCGTTACAGCATATATATTGCCATGTTTAATATTTTACCCGTGTTTCCATGTACATCGGCTGTTTAGGGTAAATACTTCCTACATTACACGCAAACGATTCCATCGGACAAGATAGTTTTTCTGTTCTTTTTTTTTTTAACGATAAAAGTTTCTTCATAATTCGGATGCGACTCCGGTAATCGCGACTGACTAAAATAAAAATAATATCGCTACAACGTAATCGTCGTATTGGCAAGCTTGGAGTACACGTTTCGTTCAAGAACGAACATTTTCCGAATCCGAGGGTAAGCCTTACCCCGTCCAGAATTCGGTAAATTTCGCGTAAAAAAAGGAGAAAAAAATAAACGTAACAAGACTCGAGCTCGATAGATGCAAATTTGACTTCATCTAAACACAAACATTTAGGTGAAACAAAATACAAGGAAATTCAAGTCGTCGTTGTCATTCACTCGGAGCACATACGTTTGAATGTACAAAATATAATTTGTTAAAATGCAAATTAACAAAATCTTATCATTCTCGCTGATGATATTGTCCAATCCCGAGGGTGTTGCGAGATAGGCGTGGCGGCGTTTGACCTGTACAGGAGTTTAGAAATATCTGTGTGATAACGCAGATACTTACAGAAAATTTGTAAAAAGCATCGAGTAAGTACAACACACGCGTATAAAGGTTTGAGTAGGCACGCGAAATTTCGTTATCTAATATTTAACAGATATGCGCGCAATTGTCAAAACGAGCGAGCTTTCTTCCGTACAAACGAAGTTAAAAAGCCGAAGAAAAAAATAATAATACAAGTCACGGAGAAATCACGCGTAGAGAAGGATTCAATCGTAACTATCTCGAACGAAAAAGAATCGGGTAGTTCCAAGATCGAACGCAGCTCGTCGAGAACGATAACGTAAAATTGTGGCTGTGTTTTTTTGTTTTTCGCTGCTTTCTCGTCATAGACTACACGCGATTAAATAATATAATAAATCTGTAACATGACAATACGCTATTTAAAAAATAACCTAATAACATAAAGCTGCAAATTGAATACTGTGGTGATAAATGTTTCAGATATTGAGAAACTGTTGCAGATACTTGACGAGCCTCTTAGTCTGCTTTAGCCGGTTGAACTCTCGGATATAGCTAGAAGAGTAAAAGAGAAAGACTATTATTATCAATTCGAACGTAGCTATAAAAAAGAAAAGTTCGATTAACCCTTTGAGACCTGAGTACTTTCACGCTTATGTGGTCCGCAGACGCATAAGCTGACGCATATATGCGTCCTTAGGGCTCAAAGGGTTAAAAAAGAAGAAATACTTACGCCCAATAAATTTCGAGGCACGTAGCCTTCTCGATGTCCGAGTTTGCTCCACCACCATTCTCTTTCATTGTCGTCGCCTTTTCGTAGAATAATCAACGAATCTGCATTTTTCAGTGTCAACTCGTCGCTGTGCTGCGCTTCGTAATCGAATACCGCGTAAACTTGTCCGTTGTTCATAATGCCCAATTTCTCTTGAACGCCTGAAAGATTAATGAACGATCGATGCATGAGAAACAATAGATGTCTGGGTCGTATAATTAACAAAGTTTAATGCTCTCGATTACTCACTGTACAGATATTCGGAACATCCGTCGAAGCCCTCTTCGTCCTCTTCGCACTTTTCCGCCGCTGTCTCGTGATCCGAGAGTGTCGTTGCGAATATGCAAGCACCATGCTCGACCAAAAATCTCACCATTGCAAGATTGTTGCAACTCGCCGCACAATGAAGCGGAGTCCTGCCAAACAAAAAATGTACGATCATCAATCTGAATCAATATCTCATTTTCTCTATCCTGGTAAAGTAAACTTTCCATTATGAAGAAATAAAAGAAAATGAATTTTTGTATCATCATCCAGAATTTCTAATTGAAGTCTCATTTTTCAAGCTTGTGAGAGATGAAAGTTTTTCTATGAATTTTTACCGTTTCTATAATTTCAGACACCAAACTCACCATCCATCGCTGTCCTGAGCGTTAACGTCGCAGCCAAACTCGACGAGGAATTTAACTATCTCGAGATGTCCGGCGCATATGGCGTTGTGAAGAGCGGTGATACCCTCGTCGTTAGCCGAGCTCGGATTAGCAACTTCCTTGGCGGTTTTCTTGACGAGCTCGAGTTCACCCTCGAGGCTGGCATCGAGTAACAGTGCCAACGGGTCGAACGAGACCCGTCTCGAGAGATTGACCTTACCCGTGGTTGATTTCAAATTTCCTTTCTTTCGTCTAATCACGTCCGTCGTTTTAGAATCGATCTCCGTATCCGTTCTCCGTTCCACCGTCTCGATTTTATTGATCTTATCCTCGATATTAATTACGTTGAGTGCGTCGACGATGTCCGAATCCTCCAGTTTATCGTTACTGATAAGATCCTCGCAAATTCCACTAACGTTGATCGACGGTACTTTCTTGCAATTATCAGTAACGTCGCCGATAGTTTGTTGCTGCTGCTGCTGTTGCTGTGATTGTTGTTGGATTTGTTCAGTTTGCATAAGATCCGCGGGTATCTCAGTCTCGGGAAACAAAAACGCCGGTGGCATTTCAATCCTTCGATTTATCGATACGTGAACATTCGACTTGGCGTAACGTAATCTCGGCTGCTCCGAGAGCGGAGCCTTCTTTAGGGCCAAGGGACGAGCTTTAATGATTTGATGATTGGTAATCGGCGTCTCGATCGGTGACTCGGGTGGCTCGGACGTTGGTATCGGTGGAATCTCGTCTTCCTTATCCGCTCTGAATGTTGTGAAAAAAAAAAAACAAAAATATCAATGAAGGTAAACAAAAGTTTGATGAAGAAATCACCGGCTTATTTTAGACGCACTCGTTATATTCCTTTTATATTGGCTCGTAGTGAATTACAAAATTACTCTCGGGTACTAATAATAATGCCAATAGTAAAAGACAGTGTGACTCGGCCGTGGATAGTTGAGTCAACGCTTACATTTAGTCGCGCGCTCGAAAAAGCTACCGGAAGTTGTACATTATTGTTTTTGTATTGTGCAATTAGTATACGCGAAACGAAGGTACGAGGAACAAAAGCAAATGAGAAGTTAGACGAAGACGGAGGATTGTCTTCGTGGCTCTATCAATCGGACGGTCTCGAGCTCACTAAGCGCGACGCTTCACTCACGGTCTGTTGTCTCTTTCGATTTTCTTTCTCTACGTCTCTCAACACGAGTGTGAATTCTGCGACTCGACAAAGTTCTATTTTCGTATCTATTATACGGAGACGTGCCGTTTGAGATTCACTCGCCAAACCGATCGTGGACTAATTAACATTTTATAAATAAACCACGTGGCTAAACGTTTTGTCATTCCGCGATCACGTCAGGGGGGGATAAACATAGAGGGAGATTAAAGAATCTTCACCTACGACAACAATCGTGACGCGAAGGGGAGGGTATTGTCGTCGGAAGTTCATACTCGAGACGGAACGTTGTGCAATGACGAAGAAAGGCGAGATCGTTGATCGAGCGGCGAGGACAGACGCGTTGACGATGGGACGAAATAGAAACGACGTGGTAAGACCCGATTGAATAATCCGTTACGTCGATCACGAGAGTTCTTTTCGCGTCCACGATCGTAAAATAAACTCGTAAACGTAGGAGCTTTTTGAAAATTCGAAGACTCGCAGACAAATCATTTAAATAATTGGACGAATCGTAGTAATTTATCTTCAATTGGTGAACAATCGTTTCATAAAGTTTTGCAATGTTGAACGAGCCGAAGTTTTACCTCAGGGTAAGATTGATGGGCGGTGGTTGTTTGGTCTCGGTGTTATTTTCCGTAGCTTCGTTCTTCTCGTGATGAGTCAGTCTGGGCGGTGGATTTGGCTTGCTCGGTTTTGGCGGTAGCGCTGGTTTGGTTTTGTCCTCGCTCTTGCCCTCGGCGAAGTTCACCGTTTTTCTCTCGTTTTCAACTGCCTTTGGTCTGTCGATCTCGTAAGGTTTTTCAGCGAGTTTTGACGGCGGTTCGAATTTAGCCCCATGATCGTGTTTGGCCAACTGGCTCGTCGCGTGCTCCAATTTGTTTTCTCGCACATTTTGCTCGTACTTGTTCGTATCTTGTTGCTTGAATTGTCCAAAATTTGTTCCAGTCTCGAACTTGGTCAATGCCTCGTGTTTGAATTGAGGGACGTGCTCGTACTTGTTGGGAGTGCGAAGATCATGCTGCTCGTGTTTGAACTGATGTACAGACGGTAATTGTTGAACCTGATCGAATTTTGAACCGTGATGTTGCTCGTGTCTCGATAATGCAGCGTCGTACTTGCTCTGCTCGTTCTTCGTCGTCGTCGTCGTCGTCTCGTACTTGTTCGTAGTTTGTTGTCCGATCTGATCGTGCTTGACGCCAGACGACTGTTCGTACGCTTTAGTCGTTTGGCTCGCGTGCTCGTATTTACCGGTTTGATTGTCGTGTTTTGGCAATACTTGCTGCTCGTATCTCGCGTGTTGTTGCTGTTGCTGCTCGTGTTTTCCCGACAATTCGTACTTCTCCTGACTCTTCGATACGTCAAACTTAGATCTCTCGTTGAGTTGAGAAATGTCCTGCGCCACACCGGGCAATTGCGTTTGATTGTAACTTTGACTCGGATAAGCAGAAAAATTGCCATTACCCTGTGACACGTGGGTCGCGCTACTAGGCGCGAGATTCGGCGAATTTTGGGTTCTGTAGGATGTGTACTGTCCGATAGTTTGTGGGGCGTGTTGATAATTGTGGCGCGATGAGAAATTAGCTTCTTGATGAGCGACGACGGTCTGCGGCAATTGTTGCTGGCCCTGAGGACTCTGCGACGATGTCGGTGGTCCGACGAGACCCGGATAGTTGTTCTGGCTATTGGCCGAATGACCGCGTCCTATTAGACTCAACGTCTGCGGCATTACCGGATGTATTTTAGTCGAGGAGGTCTGATAGATCGGCGATTTAACGGGAAAACTCGGCGCTACGCTCGATACCGGTTTCTGATGAGTCTGCAAATTTCTATGATTGTGCGACTGCGTCGTAGATTGACCACTGGCCAGACTCGAGTTCGACGAATTCGTCGAGCTGTGCTGTTGCTTCTGTCCAACGGTGGGATGTTGCAATTGTTGTGATTGCTGCTGATGACCGTGAAGACGCGCGTTCGCCAATTGCATCTGCACGTCTTGACCGAAAGCGTTGTGAATGGAACCGCTATTGTTCCCGACTAATTGCTGATGATTATTGGTGTTGTTATTATTATTGTTGTTGTTGTTGTTGTTATTGTTATTGTTGTTGGCCGCCTGACTCGACGGAGGAAGATTGTTCGGCTGGGTTGCATAACCCTGAGGATTGTTTTGTTGCTGCTGGGGCATTTGTTGACTCATACCGAGAAGCTGCGATTGACCTGGATAGAAAATAAAAATAAAAATACGTTAATCAAATTTCCCTAAGCCGTACAAAGCAAGTATGAACGTTTTTCGTTGTG
This sequence comes from Netelia melanura, assembly GCA_964007305.1. Lineage (NCBI taxonomy): Eukaryota > Metazoa > Arthropoda > Insecta > Hymenoptera > Ichneumonidae > Netelia > Netelia melanura. The sequence goes on from OZ023258.1 coordinate 7,743,305, forward strand.
TTATCGAGGACGAAGCCTCGTACTCACCCTGTATGTGCGACTGCGACTGACTATGAGCGATTTGATGACCGAATTGTTGAAAAGCTGATCTCTGACCGATCTGCGAAGCACTAGCGCTGTGCTGAATCTTGTTTTTATTTACGTCGTCCTCGGTCGCTTTGAAATTCACTGTAAACTTGGTGTTGTATGGCAGAGTCTGATACTTCGGATCGTTTTTGTTTAGATTGAAGTCATTGTCGTTTGGTATGTGACTGTAGGGCTCGATGGCGGCGATATTGCCAGCTGGTCGTTGCTTCACCGCATTGTTGAAGTCGTGCTTCGCCTCCTGAAAGCTCGTCTGTTGTGTATTCGCCTGACGATTGGCTACACCGAGCTGATGACTCAGTTGTTGATTAAGCGCCCTTTTTCTCTGAAGACGTCCCTGCAGTTGTGCTATCCTCGCGTCTATCGATGCCATCTCGGCCTGACGTTGCGCCAATGCCAGCCTCTGCTGCGAGACCACCTGATTCTGCTGCTCGTTCATCTTGTTGCGATACTGCGGGAGTGAAGAAAAATTCGCCGCACGAGAACGACGAGGATGCTTTAATGGAGAGTCGTTAATGCCACGATAACGAACCAATGTGGGAAAATAAAGTTGTCGCTATTCGTGACTGGAAGGGATGAAACGAGGCAAGGAACAAAAAAAAGTGTTCCAGGTTCCCATTGCGAGAGGTTCGTAGAAAGTTCATGGTGAGTCTTGGCTCAACGATGCAAGTAAGATCAACGATCGAGCTCTGTGACTCATCGTGGAAATCGAACTAGATCCTGACTCTTGTATCCGCGATTCGAAACGAAGAAGGGGAAGTTCGAGAAAATGGTAAGCGATAATTACAAATCGTAGCTCGATGGAAATAAAACGTTTTTTTAATAAACGAAAAATGAAACTAATGACGTAATTAAGATAACAAATTCATTAGTTTTTTCAACAACAAGTATGGCGAATAATAAATAAAGAAATGAACGAAAAGTAAACTTTTTTTTTAAGACAACGTGACTTTTTATTTCTTTTTCTTTTGTAATTTTTATTTTTACCAGTCTTTATTGGGCAAAAGGGGAAAAAAGGGACGGAATGGAGTGAGAGATATGTGAAGTTGACGCATCGTACAATCGAGACGCTTTGCGTGTCACTTACCATGAGCTCTCGGCGTAATTTCTCGAGCTCGGCGCTCGCTGGTGTCGACATTTGGCCGTTACCACCGGCACCGTTTCCACCATTGTGACGTCCCCTCAGCTCCTCGAGCTGTCGCGTAAGCTCTTCAACCTTCGCAACCGCCAACGACAGTTCCTTCTCCTTCTCATTGAACAGCGCTCTTATACAGTCGAGGTCGGAGGCTGGAAAAAAAAAATCAATTTCGTTGGTTAGAAAAAAATTAACGAAAAACAAACATTGGTAAAAAAAAATTCTTACGAACTCTAAAACCGCGCAATTTTTTTTCAGCTTATCGTTCAATGGAATAAAAAATAAATTTGGGAATATTGAAAACATTTAACTGTGTAAATAAACACTGGATTTAAAAATTGAGAAAATAAAAAACAATTTTTTCTACGTTAGAAAAAAAATGACTGAAAAAAAACATTGGCAAAAAAAGAATTAAACCGTGCAATTTTTTTTCAACTTATACGTTCAACACTATAAAAAATAAATTTGGCAATGTTGACAAAATTATATTATGTCAATAATCTAAAAATTGAGAAAAAAACGATAATGTTTTCTGCGTTAGAAAAAAAATAATAAAAAAACATTGGCAAAAAAAAAATTCCTACAAACTCTAAAACCGTGCAATCTTTTTTCAGCTTATCGTTCAATGAAATAAAAAATAAATTTGAGAATATTGACAAAAATTGAACTCTGTAAATAAACAATGGATCTAAAAATTGTGATAAAAAAATGTAAATTATGTCCGTGCTCGAATTTCCAATTTTCTGAAAATATCCGTAAAAATGGAGGCATGGGCTTTGTCGACCTTTTCCTCATTACGACGAGAGTGAATTTGAGAGAAAATATGACACCGGGGACTAAGCCCCTACTCGACCAGTAGAGAAGATATTTTTTTTTTTTCGTTTCGAATTTTTTAATACAGCAGCAATATATATATATGTAAGTACGAGCTATAAGGGCTGCGTCTCGAGAGGGACGATATGAGACAAAGGGTGGCTTCTCTTGTACCGGTGGGCGAGCACAATGGAAGGGGAAGGGTGGGGGGGGGGGGGGGGGGGCTCGACCGCTACGAGAGGATCCTCGATCGTCGCTTCAAAGATCGTCGAAGAGTGTGCTCGACCTCGGATCGAATCTCGCTCGGAGTATGAAAAAGCTTTTCGAGAAAAAAAAAAAAGAAAAATAAAAAAAAGCCAAGATGAAGACGCGAACGTCGAGGAGGATTACAATATAGCATCTTCTTTTGAAGGACTTCGAGTCTAGCTTAGCACTTTAATAACAAAATTCATCATACCGGTTTTTTTTTTTTTTTACATTTTGTTAATTACCCCCAATTTTTACATTTTGATAATTTTTTCCCAATTTATTGTTCGATTCGAAATTTTGTTCGACAAAATAGTGGAAATTCGTCGAGGAATCGAAATGTTCGAGAAATTTGTGGTAATTCGATCGTTCCCGTTCAATCCCTTTGTTAAGGGTTGATTACGAGGGGATGAAAATTTTCTCTTCTTTTTTTTTTTTTTTTAATTATATTGTGGCGATTTATTCCAATTAATAATAATTTTTGTAATTTGTATGGCGAAAAAATTGCGTGATCCTGAAAAAAATTGATTAGAAATCGATTTCGTACGTTCTGGGTATTGAGGAAAATGCCCGTTATCGCGAGTACTCGGTATTGAGCCAGTCATTACAATTCCAATCTCGTAAGATTACGCGTTATTTATTGACTATAAAATATTGACGTGAGAATATTCGCCACAATAATGAACGAACGACCCACGATTCTCGTGTAATATTGGCTCGAAAATGCGAATACACACATAGTTTTATAACTAAATATATATATATGCGTCGGTGCATATGTATGGGGCGTTCTACGCGGACACATTTCTCCCAAATTTTTTAAACGCCTCTCACTACTTTTATCAATCCGTGATAATTTTTCAATATACTTTACATATATAAAAAAAAAAAAAAAATTCTCTATTGAAATGTTTTCTGTATTTTCATTCTCGCGTTTTTTCAACAAATAATTTTTTGCTAAAACAAGGTACACAAAATTAAACTTTTTATTTAACGCGAGGCTCTATTTTTTGATTGTGCTTCCGCAATTTTGCAAAGCGTAGACAGAAGCGTAGACAAAAAAATAAAAAAAAAAGATTATAAATTTACTCGGAACGCCCCATATATTTATAGTGGCAGGGTGTATGTACCAGCGATCTCATTTTACGCTCGCATAAACCCGGTGACACCGTGCCGATTTGCGATGCCGCATCCCCGCTGTGATAGCCCCTCGATGGTTTTGTGCTTGACCACGCGCCCGCAAGGTACTCATCCCCGCGCACACATACATCCACCTATGTATACACACACGGGTCCATCTCGCACTCGACGGCTCTTTGCCTTTCACCCTTTTGCTTCATCGTGTTATAACACACGTGGACATAATGGAACGAAGGAAAGGGTGAAAGCGGGAACATCCATAATAATATGTGTATACATACCTATATATACATTTTATATCATAATTACACAAATATAAATATATAATTATATATATACTGGAAATAATTATTTACTATATAATACTTATCTTCTATTAATTATATTATAATATAAATATATATTTATTTATTTATTTATTATTTATATTATAATATACTTAATATAAAATAATATAATATAATATAATAAATATATTTATATATATATACACATATTTATTTATTTATTTATATATATATTACATTATATTATATTACATATAATATTATATGAAATATTATATATAATATAGTATATTATAATTATAATAATATATCAAAATATAACTACATAAATATAAATATAATATATAATTACAAATTTTATATTATATATATATAGATATAAATATAAATCGTAGGTGTATTAAAGAGGAAGCGAAGCAGAGAGGGAGAGAGATAGAAAGGGATAGGAGACTTTGAGAGCGACCACCAAGGGTCGACGATAAAAACTCGGTATATCGCCAAGTGCGTTCTCATTATCGTTGCTGGGTTATGCCGTTCGTGTTATTACGAAGATCAAAGGTGCGCCCGAAAGCATCTATGCATGCTGTATATATATATATACATATACCTATATATATATATATAGATGGAGTTATATACATATATATATATATATATATAGTTATGTATAATTTCCACTTTGCAGAATGTATGAATACACACGTATAGTGTTTGAGGTTGTGTACGTTATAGGTGTGTGAATCACCTTTAATATCGCACCCACTTTACTCTCTCTCTCTCTCTCTTTCTGTTTTATTTACGTACAGATATAACGTGTATCACGAGTTGGGAGACAAAAAATTGGGACTAATCGGGAATGCTTTTTCGTGCTCGCTCGTACGTACGTTGAGCTTTTATTTATGCGAATGGACTTTACGAGCTGGAAATCGGGGATTGGCCCGTAACGAGGATGAACGTAAAAAATAAAATGGAATTTTTCCGATGTTTAATTAATAAACCCGACGAAACGATAACAAGAGCGATTGACTGTTTATCGTCGTGTTATGACGTTCGTTTCGGGGCAATTAAACTTTGCCCCGTTTCGTTTTTTCTTTCGTCGAGGTGGAAGTTTATATCGACGTTGGCAATGTAACGATTTTATTGAAAATTAAAAAAAACGAGAGAGTTTTTGAATTTTCAGAGTTTTAGGACGCGAGAATTCGTTCATCGATTAATTTCGGAGTGAATGTCGAACGATCTCGTTCCCTGAGTCGTTTACGATCGAATTTTTAAATCTGAAGGACGCTCTTTAATTATTCGAACAACAATTGTCCTTTAACAATGTTTACCAATCTTTCTTTCATTTCTTTTGTTTTCATGAAATATCTCAAACACCAACTATTCAAAAAAACAGAATTTTATCGTTATAAAAACGCAACTATACCGAGGAGGAAGTAAAATCGTGTGACCCAAACTCTTACTTATTTCCCGGAGGAATTGAACAAAAAAAACTTTTATTATCCAATTTCTGCTACGAATCGACTGTGCAGCAAAATTTGTACGATACACCATGCGAGAGAAAGAACGAATATTATGCACACAGATTTGCCTTACATTTGCATTTCTCATAAAACGAAAAAAAAATGAGTAAATTGGACGCTCGATTCGCGTTGTAATAAAGTTTTCACGTTTCGCGTTTTAATTACTTAAAGTTTTCGGGCTTGAAGTCGTATACGTTGAAGTAGCACGTGGCATTAATTATCTACGTATACGCAAACCATAATTCGATATTGTTACACGGAATTTTTATCCACGAGACGTTGTAATATGGAATCCTCAGATCGTAAGAAATGATCTCGCTCATTGCTGCGCGATCCTCTTTTGCTGACGGTCGAGGCGGCAGTGGCAGCATCACCATGGTTTGCCTATTATACCAACTTCCACGAGAGGTACCTAGGTTAACGATCCCTCGTCGTTTTCCGGTCGTCCCGAGACTTTAATGGGATCGTAAAGTCTTGTGCAAAGACCACGAGGCAGATATCTCTCTTCCCCGGTCTCGCTTCTACACAAACACTTATATACACATGGACACATATACATTGAAACAATTGCTCGTAAATGTTTCCTCTTATATGAAGTATGGAAATAGAGAGAGAGAAAGGGAGAGAGAGAGAGAGAGAGAGAGGGAGAATAGGATGGAGTAAACCAGGATCGTCATGTCGATTCCAGTCATTTATTGTTTGCCTAGGGTGCTCGTTATAAGCGACTTTTCTGTAACGATATTGACGATTCGAGGAAAGGGAATAACGTTGAAAATACATTTTTATTGTCCTTCTATCTGAAGAGACAGCGAGGAACGTTCGAAAGATTTAGAAAAATCGATTGGCGAACGATAAAAATGAATTTTAAGAATATGTCTGACTATTCTCGTGTTTTTTCACTTCCCGTCTGACCAAACTCGACCTTTATCACTGAATTCTCAGTTTTATTCAGAAATCGAACGAATCGGAGGGTTTAAAATTCAACGAACGGTTTCATTGTTTTATAAACGTTTTATAGACTATATCTTTCGGAAATATCGATTTCGACTCGAGAGTTGAAATCTCAATTTATAATTTTCGATCGTTTTCAGGAGGATATTTTATGAGAAAATTCAGACGAAACGAGGTCTGAAGGGTAGAAGTACGGATATACATATGGATTCGATGCTCATTTCGACGAGATTCGTAAAGTCGGGGATTTATATATAGAAATTGGGATGTTCAAGGGAGAAGTCGCATAATTCAAGATTTTTATATCTTTCTCTCTCTCTCTAGGTATCTCTTTGTCTTCCTCCCTCCCTTCTATCTATAGCCACACATACATACATAGAATATAATAAACTTAGACCCATCTCTATGGTATTTCATCGACAAGCCGGAGTGAAACGTGGTCGATGGAGTGATCGTTGCACGATGCATTCTCCCTCTATATTACATAAGAGCACGTGCTCGTATACGTCCATGTACGAGGAGACCTTGATTCGGGCACATCTGCGAAGGTGCTTTACTAAATCCAGGAAGATTTTCGAAGAACGATTCGAGAGACAGAGAAATAGAGGAAGAGAGGGGTTGGGGTAAAAGAGAGAGAAAGAGAGAGAGAGAGAGCGAGAGAGAGAAAGATCTCTTGCATTCGTTTCACAGCGTTCTAAAACTTTTATAATCTTGAAAAGCGTTCCGAGTTCGAACGAGGTTGAAAACGTTCGACGCTTCGTGAAGTTTCACATTGATTATTCACGAGAAAAATAAATATTCAAACATGAATATAAATTCGACTCGTATGAAATCGAGAAACGGAACGAGGTAATGATTTAATTTTTTCATGAAAAAGATAATTTATTCGATGAGAGTTATCAATTTTCCGTCGTTCATTTCCGTTCCGGAAAAACGAGATTTTTATGCGAGATTCGATAATTTATTTATACGAATTATTGAGTTTTCTCTTATACACGAGCGATACGAGGGTGACGTTAAATGTTTGCGGAATTGGGTGCGAGGGCTTGATTAAATTTAAGATCATCTTAGCGACAGCAGCTGGTCGGAATCGAGGATTGAAAAAAAAATTTATTTATATAAAAAAAAAAATGGGAGAGATTGATTGAGTATTTATTATATCCTGGTAAGCCTTTGGGTAATTGTGGCTAGTATAATATGAGTAACAACAGAATAAAATATTCGAAATTTAACTTAAAACTAAAAGCATGGCTGAATATACAAAAGCTGAATATACAAGAGAGAGAGAGAGTAACAGGAAGAGGGGGTAGGGAGAAAAGGCTCTTGAGAGCTCTTAATTCAAAGTCTCGAAGGGTGGTCGTCGTGGTGGTGAAGGGGGTTGAAGAAAAAAACTGTACCCTCGTTCAGCCGAGCGAGCATAATATCCCGAGTCGTCTCGGCTCCCTGAGCAAGACACGTCGAGAGGGAAAATTAGAAAATGGTCGAGGAAACACAGAATCCGACTAAAGCTGAAGAGAGTAACGCGAGGGATTCGTTTTTCGCTGACCGGATGTTTGCGCATTACCGACGTTTTTGTAACGATCTTCCGTATCATCCCTAAGGAGATTGGGCGAACCGGAGAGAGGAAAAAAGAGAGAAAAATTAAAAGGAAAAAGTAAAAAAAAAGGATTGGCAAGGGTGTAAGGGGGTTGTTCGTTCTCGTTTCTGCCAAAAAGAACAATCCAACAAAAAAAGAATGAAAACAGATGAAAGAAATATTGAAAAAGAAAACAAACATATCCGGCTCGAGATAAAAGAAATAATGTACCGGATATTATAACGGTACGGAAACACATCAGAATGAAAAGCTTTTCGAAGCTCCCTTGGGCAGATAGATATGAAAAATTAAACCGCGAAACGGTATCCGAGAGCTAATAGTAACCTGCCGAGCGTGCGAGAGAACACGAGTAAGAAAAATACGCGCAAATAACAATGAGAATGAAAACGAACGCGAACGAGAGAGACAGGTCGATTAAAAAAATAATCACGAGCAGCATCGCGCTCGAGTCTTCTCAACGAGAAGTTATAACACCGATATTTCCGAGCGTATAAGAAAAATCTTGAATTACTCGAAAAAGACAATATTTTCATAATTTCGAAATTTCCAATTATAATTCTCATCGCGACATTGTTAAATGTCAGAAAAAAAAACAATGAATTCAAAACGCCGAAATAACGCTCGACTAATATCATTTTGTCGGCATCGTGACAGCGAGTGAAAAATGCACAAAAGTACGTAAATTTTTCATTTTTTATGAATGTTATTATCATTATAATTTTTTGTTGATAAAGCCGAGAACAGAGAGAAAGGGTTAAAGCGGAGAGTTAAAAGAAAGCAGGAAAACTACGTGGTGCGCGGATAGTTCCATTATTCGGATGCGGTGAAATGGGAGTGAGAAAATCCGTGGTAGAAAAAAACCACGTTTTCTGGGAGAGGGAGATAGGGGATGGGAATGAGAAGGGGCGGAGGTGAGAGGGTTGGGAGAGAAAAAAGGGCGGAGGTGCCGACGGAAAATTCAACTGACACGGACAGACGTGACTCTACTCATTGCATTTATGTATGTGTGGGTTTGCCCTGAGGTGAGGAGGAGGGAGAGGGAGGGAAAGAGAGAAAAGGGTGGAACGAAACGGAAGAGCGAGGGAGAAAAAGGTTTGCAGCAGGAGCAAAGCGACATTCGCATTGTTGCTCGCTAGGTGGAGAGAAAAAAAATAGACGAAGCGTCGAGTGAGCAATGAGAGATAGACAGGACAAACCTACGGTTTTTCAACATCCCTGTAGACAATGATGAAAAAAAAAAATAACGAAAAAAATGACAAAAAAAAATCTCAGCGACCCGGTTTTCAGAGTTTTGAGCGTGTATCCCTCCCGACAATCGACGCAGTTATTCCCATCGGATGGTTTATGACATTGCGAAGAAATATTGACGATAAAAAAGAATAATAAAAATATATCAAAAATTTTTTTTTTTAATTTTGAAAAACGACGATCGACAATAAAATTGGAGAAAAAAATCGTATTTTTGAGTAATTTGTATAACGCGTATCAGTTTTGTAAAGTTAACTCGATTTGTCAGAAAATATTGGTAAATTTTGATTTTTGGAAAATTCTTTTTTCAAATTTCCCGCGCTATAAGATTTTTTGTTTTCAAAATTTTGACCGTCGGTAATCGCAAACCCCGTTATCCCCCATGGGTTTTCGCTACCGTCGATAACCGAAGAAAATTTTGCAACAACGTAGAAAATTCAGCTTATCAAATATAAATCTATCTTTAAGTAATAATTTATCGCAATTCCTTTCGTTCAAAAGTAATCCGACTAGTTTGACAAACGATCTCGCGAATTTCATTTTTCGTAAAGTTATTTCGAAGTGTCGCGTCGTATAAGATTTTTCAACAATTTCGACCGTCAATAATACCGCAAACTCCGTTTTCCCATGAGTTTTCGCTACTGTCGATAACCGAAGAAATATTACGTAGTAACATAGACAATTTTGTACTTCTATAAATCTACGGGTAGACGCGATGTGTGTTCGGTGAGTCGGAACTTTAAAGCCGCTACCTTCGACAGTCGTTCCATATTTCTTATGTATCACAGATATTGTTCAGTTTTCTTCCCTCTACCGATATACTATCTCTCTCTGTCCCTCTCTCTCTCTCTCCCCCTTTCAATATAATATAATATAATACGATATAATGTAATATATTATATAATATTAATATAATATAAATATAATATTATATTATATTAATGTAATGTATATAATATTAATATAATATAAATATAATATTATATTATATTAATGTAATATAATATAATATAAATATAATATAATATTATAATAATGTAATATAATATAATATAATATAAATATAATATAAATATAACATAATATTAATATAATATAATACCTATAATATAATATAATATAATATAATATAATATAATATTAATATAATATAAATATAATATTAATATAATATAATATTATATAATATAATATTAATACAATATAATATAATATAATATAGTATAATATTAATATAATATAATATTATATAATATTAATATACCATCATATAATATAAAATATTTTTTATTTGATTATATATTTTACTTTATATAAATATAGAGAGAGGTAGATAGAAGTCTAGGTATGTACACAGATATATGCCTGCATTATATATCGAGACAGGGCATTATGAGATTGGTTCTGATAAGTTGGGTACACGTCCTATATAGGTACAGGGTTTCCCTTCTCGCGTTTCCCGATCCGCGAAGCCCCATGAAAATATATCAATACTCAAGATCCGATATAGCGGGCGTAGTATTCCCCCCGGAGATATATTCACGAAAAGAATTTGTCAGCGTTGGCGTAAGAGAGCTTACGTTATTACGAAACGTATTACGGGAACGAAGGGATAAACAAATTATTACGAATGAGAAAAAGAGGCAGAGAAAAATGTACGAAAATATCGAAGATGAGTGGAAAAAAAGCTGATTGAAAGAAAATATCGAATTGCCCGAATGCCTTTAGAAAACAAAAAGAAAAAAAAGAAATAAGAAATAAGAAGAAATAAAAAATATCTCGTTTTTATTCGTCCTCTTTCTTCCTTCCTTTCTTCATCCTTTGCTCGTAATCCGACACAAATGTCGATGGGAAGTCGGGTTGGTCCTCTCCTTGATGGAATAGTTCGATTCCTCTCTTACCCCGTTGCGCATCGTTCTCTACCTCTTCGGAGATTCCCTGGAGAAATAACGAGGAAAAAAGTACGAGAGAGAGAGAGAGAGAGAGAGTGAGAGAGAGGAAAAAAAGGAAAATAAAATATAAAATAGACCGGAAGAAAGGATCAAGAGGCGAACTCGTCTCTTGATCGCACTGTCCTCGCGTGTCGTCCGATACGCTTGCGAAACGCAATTTGTTTTACAATGTATGTGTGCCTCGTCGTCGTCGTCGTTCTCGCGATCTCTTGAATTTTTATCATGCCACTAGAGTCACCAAAGTTGGATTTTTCGTACACCAGGAGTTTAACAATTCCAATGGGTCACGGGGACAATGTTTGATACCGGCGATGATCGTGGTCGTACACGTGACACGAATATTCTTTTACGCCAGAGACGAAGAAAATCTCATTTTACTTTAAAAAAAAAATCGTTTGGAGAAAACTATTTTATTTCTCGCGCGTGAATTTCATTTTTGTTTCTTTCGGCCAATTTTTCTTGACCCCTTCGCTCCTGGGTATCTAAAAATTATTGTCAATCGATTAAAAGAAATAACGAATAATAATGAAATTAATAAAATAAATTCAAATTAATAAAATTAATTCAAATTAATAAAATTAATTCAAATTAATAAAATTAATTCAAATTAATAAAATAAATTTAAATTAATAAAATAAATTTAAATTAATAAAATAAATTCAAATTAATAAAATCAATTCAAATTAATAAAATTAATTCAAATTAATAAAATAAATTCACATTAATAACGAAATTTGACGATATATAAATAAATATATTACGATATTATTATTCATTCGTATTTTCGTAAAAAATGAACGTCCGTTAGCTCGAGCCGAGATTGAGTAAACAAAATAAAACGCAGCGAATAAAATTAAACGATTGCTCGCATGTTCTATATCCTCGTTCTTTTTTTTTTTCGTTATTTCTACTCATTCTCGTCAGTTCTTCTGAGCAGGACGTCCGCTCTGCCAAGGCTCTTATCCAGAGTGCTTTATCTCCGGGGAATAATTACACCATACATATATATGTAAACCGAGAGGCAGCAGCCGGAGAGTGTACCCCGATTATATCGTGTGCGAATTGCACCACGTTCAACTCTCGTCTGGTTCATTTCCTTCCCAAAGCTCTTCGTCGAGAGTTTCGTTTATTTTTCGTTTTTTCATTCTTTTTCAGGGTCCAACCGCCTAACAGGTGCAGGACGAAGACAACGAGGAGCACGATGCAGGATGTGTCTCGTTGAACTTCGCATAAACCGTATGTGCGTACGTGAAGAATTTTCGTACTGGCTCGCGAGAGGTGGAAAGAGGGGGCGAGAGAGGGAGGGGGGGGGGGGAGTTTGGATACTCCGCGTTGGCGAGAGGTCGAGGGTCAATTCGAATTCGAGGGCGTCAATTTTGACGATGGACCACGTGGGAAATCACGATGGGAAATTCAACGTTCCCCAAATTTTATACGTCACGATTCGCGACGTTTGGATAATTATTTTATTTTTTTTGTATTTTTTTTTTTTTCGGGTTTACGTCGTTCATGAATTAATTTCAAGTTTTTCGACGTTCGTTCGCGAGGTGCCAAACGGATTTACGGATTTACGACAAATTGAGCGTGTACGATACGGATCGGTGGAACGTAATCGCGCGACAAACGGAATAATCGAATTTGCGATACGTCGCGCGGGCTTAATTCGATTTTCGGCTTACTCGTGCTCGTACATAGGTTCTTTTTGTTTTTTTTTTTTTTTGATAATTTTAGTCATCGTCGCGGAAACGTTAATCGAATCGTGTACGTGATTAACCGATTGCATAAGTACATTTCCATTGTTTCGTATTGTCAAATCCGTTTA